>JAIEZT010000026.1:245000-267500 GCA_019594935.1 Periophthalmus modestus
CTGGCCGAGTCCCGAGCCGAGTCCCGATCCGAGTCCCGATCCGAGTCCCGATCCGAGTCCCGATCCGAGTCCCGATCCGAGTCCCGATCCAAGTCCTGGTCTTAGTCCGGATTTCCACGTGGTCCAGGCTGAAGTCCAGGCTGAAGCTCCTCCTCCTCCGTACCCCACAGTGACTCCTGGTGCCTACCCCCCGTACCCCCCGTACCCCCCGTTACCCCCCGTACCCCCCGTACCCCTCAGAGAAACCCGGTGAGCCGAGTCCGTACGAGACCTACCCAGAGTCCGGACTAAACCCAGACACCTGCCCCGAAGAAACAGCTGCTGTCACAACATCTGCTTTTGAAGACAAAACTGTGCGGAGGGCTTTTATCAGGAAGGTAAGTCCTGGTTTAGTCCCGGTTTAGTCCCAGTTTGGTCCTGGTTTAGTCCCGGTTTAGTCCGGTTTAGTCCCGGTTTAGTCCTGTTTTTGTTTGACCTGGTTTAGTCCTGGTTTAGTCCTGGTTTAGTCCCGGGTTTAGTTTAGTCCCCGGTTTAGTGTCCCGGTTTAGTCCGGGTTTTGACCTGGTTTAGTCCTGGTTTAGTCCTGGTTTAGTCCCGGTTTAGTCTGGTTTAGTCCCGGTTTAGACCTGGTTTAGACCTGGTTTAGACCTGGTTTAGTCCTGGTTTAGTCCCGGTTTAGTCCCGGTTTAGTCCCAGTTTGGTCCCGGTTTAGTCCCGGTTTAGTCCCGGTTTAGTCCCGGTTTAGTCCCGGTTTAGTCCTGGTTTTGACCTGGTTTAGTCCCGGTTTAGTCCCGGTTTTGTGCTAACAGACTGGACTCTGCTGAGCTTCTGAGATCAGACCAGATCAGGCTTTGACCAGGAGGTTTGGACACGACCAACAGCCCAAAGTGAAGAGCTGCATGTTCTAGTCGTCTGCATCTTCTTTACTGCACCTGGATCAAATCAGTTTCCCCAAACCAGGAAATACTGTCCCTCATCTGTGAGGGCCCGAGTCGCCTAAAGCTTTCTTACTAGTCCAGCTATGCACCAGGTTAAGACTGTTTGATGTGGTCCTGTTTCAGTCCTGTTTCAGTCCCATTTCAGTCCCGTTTCAGTCCCGTTTCAGTCCTGTTTCAGTCCCGTTTCAGTCCGGTTCTGTCCCTCTGTCTCTTGCAGGTGTTCAGTCTCGTGTTCCTGCAGCTGCTCTTCACCTTCTCTGTGGTTTGCGTCTTCACGTTCTCGTCGACTGTGAAGGAGCTGGTCCAGTCCAGTATCTGGGTTTATGTCTCGTCCTTCATCATTTTCGTCGTGGTCGCGTTGCCGCTGAGTCTTTGCACCTCCCTGAGCCGACGACACCCGTGGAACCTCATCGCTCTGGTCAGAAAAACGCCTTTCTGTTCACGATCCCAGATTAACAGATTATATTATGATCTCCCGTCTGCTCAATGCTTTAGTGATATTTTCATTTTGTCTCCACCTCGATTTAACTAAGCAAATATGTCTGAGCCTGTAGGTACGAGTCAGGTCTATGTTGAGCAACAGTCTGTGCTCAAAGAATGAGGTCAGCTGACTCCTGAAGATACTGAATCAGTGGATTTGTTCTTCCCTGATTCTCGAGCACATTCCATGACAATCCCAGGATTCATGAGGCTCAGATAGTGACACAGAGTCAGACTTTAACCCCAGAGAGGATCTTTGTGCAGCGTCAGACTCGACATCATCAGGGCAAGAAGAAAAATGAATGCAGCACTGATGGAAATAAATCTGTGACGTTGAAGAAGCGAAATTAAAACAAAGCCACAGAGAATGAGCCTTAAAAAAAGATAAAGAACAACCAAATTTTAGAGAGTGGGACTTTTTTTTTTTGGCCTCACAGCTTCATTATATAAATCAGTCCAGTGTCACTTGGTGCTTACAGTTTACGTCTGTGTTTTCTACAGTTTCTTTAAGGCCAAACTCTGAAACAAGAACAAATCTGAAACGTAGAGATAGATGCACTGTCCCATATTAAAGACGTAACCCTCATGTAGTGTCTCCCCCTAAAATGTCAGTGCAGCTTTTCAGTTCAGTCCTCAGCTGTGTCTTTATTTTCTCTTAAACGAACAGCTTCAGTGACTCTCGCCCCGTTTCCCTGCAGGTGGTGGTCACCGTGAGCCTGTCGTACATGGTGGGGACGGTCGCCTCGTACCACGACACGGCGGCGGTGGTTCTGACCATGGGAGCCACGCTGGTCATTTCTCTGGGCATCATCGCCTTCGCCACACAGGTCTGAAACTTTACAAACTCTTTACAAACTCCACACGTGTCTGAAACTTTACAACACTCCACTCGTGTCTGAAACTTTACAAACTCCACACGTGTCTGAAACTTTACAAACTCCACACAGGTCTGAAACTTTAATAACTCCACACGTGTCTGAAACTGTTCAAACTCCACTCGTGTCTGAAACTTTACAAACTCCACACAGGTCTGAAACTTTACAAACTCCACACATGTCTGAAACTTTACAAACTCCACACGTGTCTGAAACTTTACAAACTCCACACGTGTCTGAAACTTTTACAAACTCCACATGTGTCTGAAACTTTACAAACTCCACTCGGTCTGAAACTTTACAAACTCCACACGTGTCTGAAACTTTACAACTCCACACAGGTCTGAAACTTTACAAACTCCACACGTGTCTGAAACTTTACAAGCTCCACTCGTGTCTGAAACTTTACAAACTCCACACGTGTCTGAAACTTTACAAACTCCACACAGGTCTGAAACTTTACAAACTCCACACAGGTCTGAAACTTTACAACTCCACACGTGTCTGAAACTTTACAAACTCCACACGTGTCTGAAACTTTACAAACTCCACACGTGTCTGAAACTTTACAACTCCACACAGGTCTGAAACTTTACAAACTCCACACAGGTCTGAAACTTTACAAACTCCACACGTGTCTACAAAACTTTACAAACTCCACACGTGTCTGAAACTTTACAAACTCCACACAGGTCTGAAACTTTACAAACTCCACACGTGTCTGAAACTTTACAAACTCCACACGTGTCTGAAACTTTACAAGCTCCACTCGTGTCTGAAACTTTACAAACTCCACACGTGTCTGAAACTTTACAAAATCCACACAGGTCTGAAACTTTACAAACTCCACACAGGTCTGAAACTTTTTACAAACTCCACACAGGTCTGAAACTTACAAACTCCACACGTGTCTGAAACTTTACAAAGCTCCACACGTGTCTGAAACTTTACAAACTCCACACGTGTCTGAAACTTTACAAACTCCACACAGGTCTGAAACTTTACAAACTCCACACAGGTCTGAAACTTTACAAACTCCACACAGGTCTGAAACTTTACAAACTCCACACGTGTCTAAAACTTTACAAACTCCACACAGGTCTGAAACTTTACAAACTCCACACGTGTCTAAAACTTTACAAACTCCACACGTGTCTGAAACTTTACAAACTCCACACGTGTCTGAAACTTTACAAACTCCACACAGGTCTGAAACTTTACAAACTCCACACGTGTCTGAAACTTTACAAACTCCACACGTGTCTGAAACTTTACAAAACTCCACACAGTGTCTGAAACTTTACAAACTCCACACGTGTCTGAAACTTTACAAACTCCACACGTGTCTGAAACTTTACAAACTCCACACGTGTCTGAAACTTTACAAACTCCACACGTGTCTGAAACTTTACAAACTCCACACGTGTCTGAAACTTTACAAACTCCACACGTGTCTGAAACTTTACAAACTCCACACGTGTCTGAAACTTTACAAACTCCACACGTGTCTGAAACAAACTTTGTCAAACTTTCCACACGTGTCTGAAACTTTACAAACTCCACACGTGTGTCTGAAACTTTACAAACTCCACACAGGTCTGAAACTTTACAAACTCCACACGTGTCTGAAACTTTACAAACTCCACACGTGTCTGAAAACTTTACAAACTCCACACGTGTCTGAAACTTTACAAACTCCACACGTGTCTGAAACTTTACAAACTCCACACGTGTCTGAAACTTTACAAACTCCACACGTGTCTGAAACTTTACAAACTCCACACGGTCTGAAACTTTACAAAAACTCCACGTGTCGTGTCTGAAACTTACAAAACTCCACACGTGTCTGAAACTTTACAAACTCCACACGTGTCTGAAACTTTACAAACTCCACACGTGTCTGAAACTTTACAAACTCCACACAGGTCTGAAACTTTACAAACTCCACACGTGTCTGAAACTTTACAACTCCCACACGTGTCTTACAAAACTTTCTGAAAAACTCCACACGTGTCTGAAACTTACAAACTCCACACGTGTCTGAAACTTTACAAACTCCACACAGGTCTGAAACTTTACAAACTCCACACGTGTCTGAAACTTTACAAACTCCACACGTGTCTGAAACTGTTACAAAACTCCACACAGGTCTGAAACTTTACAAACTCCACACAGGTCTGAAAACTTTGTCCACACGTGTCTGAAACTTTACAAACTCCACACGTGTCTGAAACTTTACAAACTCCACACGTGTCTGAAACTTTACAAACTCCACACGTGTCTGAAACTTTACAAACTCCACACGTGTCTGAAACTTTACAAAACCACACGTGTCTGAAACTTTACAAACTCCACACGTGTCTGAAACTTTACAAACTCCACACGTGTCTGAAACTTTACAAACTCCACATTCGTGTCTGAAACTTTACAAACTCCACACAGGGTCTGAAACTTTACAAACTCCACACAGGTCTGAAACTTTACAAACTCCACACGTGTCTGAAACTTTACAAACTCCACACGTGTCTGAAACTTTACAAACTCCACACGTGTCTGAAACTTTACAAACTCCACACAGGTCTGAAACTTTACAAACTCCACACAGGTCTGAAACTTTACAAACTCCACACGTGTCTGAAACTTTACAAACTCCACACGTGTCTGAAACTTTACAAACTCCACTCGTGTCTGAAACTTTACAAACTCACACGTGTCTGAAACTTTACAAACTCCACACGTGTCTGAAACTTTACAAAACTCCACACGTGTCTGAAACTTTACAAACTCCACACGTGTCTGAAACTTTACAAACTCCACACAGGTCTGAAACTTTACAAAAACTCCACACGTGTCTCTGAAACTTTACAAACTCCACACGTGTCTGAAACTTTACAAACTCCACACGTGTCTGAAACTTTACAAACTCCACACGTGTCTGAAACTTTACAAACTCCACACAGGTCTGAAACTTTACAAACTCCACACAGGTCTGAAACTTTACAAACTCCACACAGGTCTGAAACTTTACAAACTCCACACGTGTCTGAAACTTTACAAACTCCACACGTGTCTGAAACTTTACAAACTCCACACGTGTCTGAAACTTTACAAACTCCACACGTGTCTGAAACTTTACAAACTCCACACGTGTCTGAAACTTTACAAACTCCACACGTGTCTGAAACTTTACAAACTCCACACAGTGTCTGAAACTTTACAAACTCCCACACGTGTCTGAAACTTTACAAACTCCCACTCGTGTCTGAAACTTTACAATCTCCACACGTGTCTGAAACTTTACAAACTCCACACGTGTCTGAAACTTTACAAACTCCACACAGGTCTGAAACTTTACAAACTCCACACGTGTCTGAAACTTTACAAACTCCACACGTGTCTGAAACTTTACAAACTCCACACGTGTCTGAAACTTTACAAACTCCACACGTGTCTGAAACTTTACAAACTCCACACACGTGTCTGAAACTTTACAAACTCCCACACAGGTCTGAAACTTTACAAACTCCACACAGGTCTGAAACTGTCTGTCTGAAACTTTACAAACTCCACACGTGTCTGAAACTTTACAAACTCCACACGTGTCTGAAACTTTACAAACTCCACACGTGTCTGAAACTTTACAAACTCCACACGTGTCTGAAACTTTACAAACTCCACACAGGTCTGAAACTTTACAAACTCCACACAGGTCTGAAACTTTACAAACTCCACACAGGTCTGAAAACTTTACAAACTCCACACAGTGTTTGAAACCTTACAAACTCCACACGTGTCTGAAACTTTACAAACTCCACACGTGTCTGAAACTTTACAAACTCCACACAGTGTTTGAAACCTTACAAACTCCACACGTGTCTGAAACTTACAAACTCCACACGTGTCTGAAACTTTACAAACTCCACACGTGTCTGAAACTTTACAAACTCCACACGTGTCTGAAACTTTACAAACTCCACACGTGTCTGAAACTTTACAAACTCCACACGTGTCTGAAACTTTACAAACTCCACACGTGTCTGAAACTTTACAAACTCCACTCGTGTCTGAAACTTTACAAACTCCACACAGGTCTGAAACTTTACAAACTCCACACGTGTCTGAAACTTTACAAACTCCACACAGGTCTGAAACTTTACAAACTCCACACGTGTCTGAAACTTTACAAACTCCACAGGTGTCTGAAAACTTACAAACTCCACACGTGTCTGAAAACTTACAAACTCCACACGTGTCTGAAACTTTACAAACTCCACACGTGTCTGAAACTTTACAAACTCCACACAGGTCTGAAACTTTACAAAACTCCACACGTGTCTGAAACTTTACAAACTCCACACGTGTCTGAAACTTTACAAACTCCACACGTGTCTGAAACTTTACAAACTCCACACGTGTCTTAAACGTTACTATAGTTTTTTTCTTCTCCTCAGACTCGTTACGACTTCACCCTGTGCTACAGCCTCCTCCTCGTCCTCTCTCTGGACCTGCTCATGTTCGTGGTCTTCTCCTCGTTTTATTACTCTCACATGGCCGAGGTGGCGTATGGAACTCTGGGGGCGCTGCTCTTTTCACTGGTGAGATTGAACTGCAGGATTTAAAGATGCACAGAGGAACTTTTCTGTTTGAGCTGCTGCTTTCTACCGTTTCAATTTTCTGCCCAATAGTTTTATTCAGACTAATAAATATTCCAGACCAAACATTAGATGAATAAAAAGTATTACATACATACACTAGTGCACTGGTTCTTCCCTTCTCCTCCTCAGTTCCTGATGGCCGATGTGCAGATGATGACAGGTTCTATGAGCGACCGCGTGAGTCCAGAGGATTACATCTCTGCAGCTCTCATCATTTATCTTGACATCATCCTGATCTTCCTCTATCTGCTCGGACGCAGATGAGAAGGTTTCCTCGACCTGCTCGGACGCAGATGAGAAGGTTTCCTCGACCTGCTCGGACACAGATGAGAAGGTTTCCTCGACCTGCTCGGACGCAGATGAGAAGGTTTCCTCGACCTGCTCGGACGCAGATGAAAACGCCACAACATTCACAACAATACATCTATTTCCACAGAACTGTACAGCAGCTTTGTAATGTGTAAATGACCAAAAGTCTGTAACCTGCTCATCTCATGAAAATGCTTTTGCTTTTGGAATGTTCCACAGTGACTCCCTTCTTCTTCTTCTCTTCTGAGGGTCTGTCCCTCACTCAGGACAGACCAATAAGAGGAGCTGTGTGTGTTTGAATCATAGACTGTATCTGTCATTTTTAGGTCTGAGCATAAAGTTTATTTATTAAATGTTTTGATAAATGTGTTTGTTTTACAGAATATTCAGACTCGTGTCGTCTCTTTTGCTGGTGTCTGTCTGTAAAGTCACTTTCACATAAATAAAGTGATTTTGGAGCAGATTAAAGCTGCATTTTGTAACTAAACCAGACTGTTTATATAAAAGGACATAGCTAAACTGTCAGTCGCTGTGATCATGGAGCACTTCCTGTTCCATCAACTCTGGCTCCAATTCACTTCACATTAGAAAACTGTGTCCCCTCTCAGACTCCTCATTTTGGTCTTATTAAATTATTATTATTAAATGTCGTATTCACTATTTCACTATTATGTCTGTAAATCAACATATGAACATTAATAACAGACACATCAGGTCCTTCTGTCCCCGACGTCGCTCCTGTTAGCGTTAGCAACAGGTTTGATTGACAGTGTTGTTAAGCGGCTGCTACACCAACAGGAAGAGGCGTGACCTTCAACAGCCTCGCTCCTGATTGGCTCTTTTGTTGCTATGAGACTCGTGGTTTGTCTCTGTACCTGCTCTAACCTCGATGATCTTCATGAGGAGCTGAAGCTGTGGTGACGTCTCACTCAGGCCTCGCTCTCTCCTTTAGTCTAAGAACTAGACTCACATCTGCCATCTACTGGTGAAAAAAGTCAAATCATGCTGCAGATTTTAGCCTTAACATCACATCATCACATTTCCCACTGGAGCGATACCTCTGCATATTTCAACACGTTTCTTGTGACGTTCATGAGCTGTTTGTGTTATATTATTAGAAATTTAAACATTTTCAGATTTGTTCATTTTTGTTCATTTGTTTTTGTATCCTTGTGTTTTGTTCACCAGGACTTGATCTAAATGAGATTTTACATAATAAATATTACAAACACATTTAGATTCTGATGTGTTGAATAAATCGTCAGAATTTCACTGTTTTATGTTTTATTAATGTTTTATTAAGTGTTTCTAAGGCCATGGCAACAAACAAAAAGACTTGAGTACAAACGTCTTCATTTTAAAACAGACACAAGATAAAGACGTGATCCAGAGTTTTACGTTTTTAACCTTTTACCACGATACAGGAAACATTTAAATCTACACAGACAGTTTAAAAAGCATAACGGGAGAATAGTGCAAAATGTTGTTCCTACGATGGCTCCAAATGAACATGATCTGATAAAACGACTTTAGGTTTAGTTGTGTCATAAACTTGTTGAAGCTGTAGAGTTTTTCCATTTGTCTTATCAGAGCTGCAGTCCTCAGTGTCACCACAGGGAGGCGTAGTTGAACTTGACGCGCAGCAGGTACCTCATTCTGACCTGAGCCGGGTTATAAACGATAAACTCGTTATAAAGCAGAGAATAACCTTTGTGGTTCACAGCCCCAGAGGAGACTCCTGGACCGAGGGGGACGGTCACTCCGTCTCTGAGGAGAAGAAAAGAAAAACTGTAAAGACGATTAGAACCACATTTAAACGAGAACAGACGCGTCATTTAGAGCGACTCAAAGGATCTGGATTTGTACTGTGAAAAGCAGAAGCAGTTTACAGTCCAAAGTCACTTTTCCTCACACGTTCTCCTCATCTGTGCAGGACTTACTCACTTTAAAGAGCCTCCGGTTGAAAAAATGTTTGTGTATTTTATGAATAAAAAATGTAAATGTTAAGATGAGATGTTCACAGGTGAAAATCACAGAAGTAAATTAAAAATATGAATATTCTGTTTGATGAGCCCGAGTTTAACTGTTCAAATCCAACTTAAAGTCACAGGACGATTTACCAACCGCAGATTAACCACCGCAGTTTACCACAAAAAAGAATATTTTCATGTTAGGAAGTTTCAAAAATATATTTCACATTTGGCTCCGATACTTAGTGTGACCACAGAGTGACCACAGAGTGACCGCTCTGATACTCACAGAGTGACCACAGAGTGACCAGAGTGACCACAGAGTGACCGCTCTGATACTCACAGTGTGACAGAGTGACCGAGTGACCACAGAGTCTGTGACCACAGAGTGACCACAGAGTGACCGCTCTGATACTCACAGAGTGACGGCGTTCTTGGGGTCCGGTTCGGTCCGGCCCAGGCCTTTGGTGCTGTGTTTTCCTGGAGGAAGTTTATTTGCTTCATAATCAGCATCGAACAGCTCGTTACTGTCGCCCAGGGCGACCTGAGGAGCAGAGGGTCAGAACGAGGCGGAGATGTGAACAGAGACATTATTAAACTGTCATATCATCAATAACTTTTTACAGATAAAAAACAAAAAAGCCCAAACGTTCCTCTCACTCTGTCACTTCTGTCGTCCCAGAGAAACCCTCAAAACACACACCTCCTCCACAGACTTTACTCCACTGAGACGCCAACGATTAATCGACTAAAGGAGATGAACCTTTTGAAAAGCACAGACTGACCTCACACAGCAGCAGCAGCCCCACGTTATTCTGCTGATTGGTAAAGCAGTAGTTTGCACTTTTGGACGACATATCGGCGAAGTAGATCCCTTTACCAAACTGAAGGAAATAAATGAGAACAATTTAAATACAAACTAAAGATAAGGTCTTTTTATGTGTTTAAAAATCCAAATGACCATGTATCCAGTGACGGGAGCTTCAGGCGGAGCGATCCTGAGCCCCTGACTCAGGATCCCCACCCAGTTAGTCAAACGAGAGCCGTGCCACAGCAGGGTCCTGTGAAGAACGACACGAGGTGAAGAAAACAAAACATGTGGGTGAGATGACTTTAATGAGGCTGTGAGGTTCTAATCAGATCACAACAGAAGTTTAGAGCCTCCAAAATGTGTCTGTACAACAAACAGATAAAATAAAACAGTTTCAAACCATCCACGTGTTTTTCAAACCACACTCGTTTCTGTGAGACACTAAACCTGTTGTGTAGGTCTTTGAGGAAGTTCTCCGTCTCTCCTCGTCGATCCACAGTGAAAATGTCCTCGACCGTCATGGCGTAGTCTCTGTGTGTGGAGGCGTGAGTCGTCTGCAGGTAACGCTCAATCACCTGAAGAAATACAGAAAAACCACGAGTTCAAACACACGATATGAAGACAAATGAGCTTTTATTTTCTCTCTCTGTGTGACATGAAATCAGACTAAACTTTTACTGCTTTTGGTCAATTAGGATTAACAAAATTATTTCTATTTGTTAAATGTCAGAATAATGAGAGAAGTCTGTTCAGACATTTTCAACTGGACAGAGATCAGGACTTTGTGATGGACACTCCAGAACACTGACTTTGTTATCATTAAGCCTCTTTGTTATCCTTAAGCCTTTGTTATCCTTAAGCCTCTTTGTTATCCTTAAACCTCTTTGTTATCCTTAAACCTCTTTGTTATCCTTAAACCTCTTTGTTATCCTTAAGCCTCTTTGTTATCCTTAAGCCTCTTTGTTATCCTTAAACCTCTTTGTTATCCTTGAACCTCTATGTTATCCTCAAGCCTCTTTGTTATCCTTAAATCTCTTTGTTATCCATAAGCCTCTTTGTTATCCATAAGCCTCTTTGTTATCCTTAAGCCTCTTTGTTATCCTTAAGCCTCTTTGTTATCCTTAAGCCTCTTTGTTATCCTCAAGCCTCTTTGTTATCCTCAAGCCTCTTTGTTATCCTCAAGCCTCTTTGTTATCCATAAGCCTCTTTGTTATCCATAAGCCTCTTTGTTATCCATAAGCCTCTTTGTTATCCATAAGCCTCTTTGTTATCCATAAGCCTCTTTGTTATCCATAAGCCTCTTTGTTATCCATAAGCCTCTTTGTTATCCATAAGCCTCTTTGTTATCCTTAAGCCTCTTTGTTATCCTTAAGCCTCTTTGTTATCCTCAAGCCTCTTTGTTATCCTTAAATCTCTTTGTTATCCTTAAATCTCTTTGTTATCCTTAAGCCTCTTTGTTATCCTTAAGCCTCTTTGTTATCCTTGAACCTCTTTGTTATCCTTAAATCTTTGTTATCCTTAAACCTCTTTGTTATCCTTAAACCTCTTTGTTATCCTTAAACCTCTTTGTTATCCTTAAACCTCTTTGTTATCCTTAAGCCTCTTTGTTATCCTTAAGCCTCTTTGTCACCAGTTTGGTCGTTTGCTTCAGGTCATTGTCCATTTGAGACTCGTTTGTTCCGACCTTTAACCTCCTGCTGATGTGTTGAGATGTTTCTTCAGTTTTTCCACATGTTTTTATTTATTTAGCGGGACAATGTACAGTTACATTAAGCACAACGGCAGAGATCCAGATTCCAGGTTCCAGATTGTAGCTTTACAGCTAATTTCCATCTGTCGTCCTCAGGGGGAGGGGTCAACATTAAAATTTACATAAACACGATTTAAAATGAAAACCTGAACATGAAGCAACTAAATGTGACACGTTTGGTTTTCTAAAAACTTTCCCGTTTGTGGTGAAGCTGTGAGGCTGTTTCAGCTCAGTGTCTGAGTTTATTCAACTGTTTCACACGACGATACGAGGATCAGGCAAAGGCGTTTTACATTTAGAGACGTGTGGACACAACCTGTTCTGCTTTATGTGGACATGACCTCTGACCTGATACTCCAGTATCTCTGACCTTGTACTCGAGTATCATCTGACCTGATACTCGAGTATCTCTGACCTTGTACTCGAGTATCATCTGACCTGATACTCGAGTATCTCTGACCTTGTACTCGAGTATCATCTGACCTGATACTCGAGTATCTCTGACCTTGTACTCGAGTATCTCTGACCTTGTATCCGAGTATCTCTGACCTTGTATCCGAGTATCTCTGACCTTGTACTCGAGTATCTCTGACCTGATACTCGAGTATCTCTGACCTTGTACTTGAGTATCTCTGACCTTGTATCCGAGTATCTCTGACCTTGTATCCGAGTATCTCTGACCTTGTACTCGAGTATCTCTGACCTTGTATTCGAGTATCTCTGACCTTGTACTCGAGTATCTCTGACCTTGTACTCGAGTATCTCTGACCTTGTACTTGAGTATATCTGACCTTGTATTCGAGTATCTCTGACCTTGTACTCGAGTATCTGACCTGATACTCCTCAGCTCTGGGGTCCAGCGGCTGCAGGTCGCAGCACAGAGACTTGTAGTGTCGGTCCAGAGGATGTTCATCCCGTCTCCACTCGACTGAACCATCGTCACGGCGATTTGGATGTCACTCAGAGCCTGAGACAGAGACGAGGGAGACGTCAGGACCTCGTTTAATGTGAGGCCAAAACAGAGACGAGGGAGACGTCAGGACCTCGTTTAATGTGAGGCCAAAACAGAGACGAGGGAGAGACGTCAGGACCTCGTTTAATGTGAGGCCAAAACAAACAGAGACGAGGGAGAGACGTCAGGACCTCGTTTAATGTGAGGCCAAAACAAACAGATGAGGTAAAGACGTCAGGACCTCGTTTAATGTGAGGCCAAAACAGAGAGAGACGAGGTAAAGACGTCAGGACCTCGTTTAATGTGAGGCCAAAACCGACACGAGGGAGAGACGTTAGGACCTCGTTTAATGTGAGGCCAAAACAGAGACAAGGTAAAGACGTCAGGACCTCGTTTAATGTGAGGCCAAAACAGAGACGAGGTACAGACGTCAGGACCTCGTTTAATGTGAGGCCAAAACAAACAGACGAGGTAAAGACGTCAGAACCTCGTTTAATGTGAGGCCAAAACAGAGACGAGGGAGACGTCAGGACCTCGTTTAATGTGAGGCCAAAACAGAGAGAGACGAGGTAAAGACGTCAGAACCTCGTTTAATGTGAGGCCAAAACAGAGAGAGACGAGGGAGAGACGTCAGGACCTCGTTTAATGTGAGGCCAAAACAGAGACGAGGTAAAGACGTCAGGACCTCGTTTAATGTGAGGCCAAAACAGAGTCGAGGTACAGACGTCAGGATTCATACAGCTGTCATCATCAACATTTCCTGGGGGTGTGAAGCTAACTGGAGGCACTGCTCTGTCTGTCTTTAATGATGTTTTACCTCTAAAAGTTCGATCTTCTCCTTCAGTTCCGTCTCTGAGCGGATCACGGGCGGCGGCTTCAGCCTGAAAACAGTTTAAACATTTCAGTCACGCTTCATGTTACTGTTTAAGGACGAGGGCTGCACCGCTTTGGTAAAAAAAAAAAAAAATGTGATTTTTCCTAACGAGAGATTTATGTTAAAAAAGTTTGATTCTGTCGAGAGTAAAAACAGCTCAAACAAGGAACATGAAGTGATGAACTAAAACAAGAATCAGACACTTCTGTGTTTATGGAGAAATCTCATGTAGTTCACATCTTCAAACTGGACATTTAGTTCTTTACAGACGATGTTCTGTTTTCTAAATACAAATCTATAATAAACATATGATGATTTTCCTGACCCGAAGTCGTGCGGGATGCGAGTGTAGAACTGGTTACAGGCCTCGAGCAGCTCGCGACTCCCTCCTTTTCTTTTCAAACACTCCTCGATTTTCTTCAGTGCGGCGTATCCAGCCCGAATCTGCTCCGACGTCAGTTTACCTGCAAAACAAACCATCTTTGAAAATATTTTACATTTAATTTGAATTTTAAATGGTCCGTCTCAGGAACGAGTCACTTTAAAACGGCCGAAATCGTTTCCTCAAACAGTTTCACAGCTGCAGGTTCCAGCACAAACTCAAGATTTTCAGTAACAAGAATAAAACTTCATCAAAGAAAATCATCATCTGACGTTTGTCTCAAACGACCGACTGATTATAGTGAAAAGTGGAAACGTCACAGAACCGACGTGTTACAGCAGGGGGCGGAGACAGGTGAAAATAAACAGAGCAGGGGGCGGAGACAGGTGAAAATAAACAGAGCAGGGGGCGGAGACAGGTGAAAATAAACAGAGCAGGGGGCGGAGACAGGTGAAAATAAACAGAGCAGGGGGGGGCGGAGACAGGTGAAAATAAACAGAGCAGGGGGCGGAGACAGGTGAAAAATAAACAGAGCAGGGGGCGGAGACAGGTGAAAATAAACAGAGCAGGGGGCGGAGACAGGTGAAAATAAACAGAGCAGGGGGCGGAGACAGGTGAAAATAAACAGAGCAGGGGGCGGAGACAGGTGAAAATAAACAGAGCAGGGGGCGGAGACAGGGGGCAGGTGTTTGAAAACTCAAGACTCCAGTGCAAAACAGTAAAGATTTACTGAAACATGCAGGAAAGAATCAAAATACAACTTTGAGAGAGTTAAACTGTTATAACACGAGGCGCCACCTTCTGCTCGTCTCCATGGAGATGTTTTTACTTTGTCGTGAATGTCCCAAATTATAGTATTTAAAGTATCTATACATGTATTTAATTATGGAGTTTTAATCGCTCAAAATACCTTGAAAGAAGAATTCTTACTGTGAACAGACTCGCCCCGTCTGTCTTTATTCTTTATTTATCAGGGACCATGTTTAAACTCATTAATCTCACAAAAGAAAAGATGATTTGTACCAGATTTAGCTCCTGCTTCTTTCCACCTGCAGATTAAAATATTTAATTACAACGACGTTAAAAAACTGTTCATCATAAACATCATTTAAACACAATAAATAAAAGTCCAGAACATGACGTTTCCTCTGGTCCAAACCATATAAACATCACAATGTGCAGGCTCAGGAGGATTCACAGATCTGACTCGTAACGTGGCCTGGTGAGCGTCTCCATGGAAACAGAGCAGTTAAATGCCGCACTGTGGGACATTCCAAACAAATCAGTCACATAAATGTGCAGTGACACGGGGTAACTGACCGAGAGGAGCTTTACGAGTGTCAAACTTCATCTCCAGGACACACTCCTCCATCGCCTTCAGGTCACAGATCAGCTCCAGCAGAGACTGAACTTTACCGTCCAGCGTCGACGGCGACTTCACCGCCGCAGCGTCCGACTCCGTCCTGTTCTCCGTCTGAGAGTAACACGAAACAGAGAACTTTAAAGTGTATAAAACATGCCATCACTTCACTTTAATCTTCCACAATATGGCATTAAATTGATCTGTTTATATATAGTATTTATTTGACTCCAGGTGATTTGACTTTATCGATCAGAAATATCTGATTTAGCACCAGAGAAGTTCCACAGTGCAGCTTTAAACCATGACACTGTTAAAAGACCTTTTCACTGGTGCTGTAGTCCATAAACACCAGGTCATATTTCCCCGGCACTTTCTCAAAAACCTCTCTGTCCTCCCAGTCGTTTTTGGTTTTATCGAGGAATCTGCAGAGTAAAAACAGCAGAAAATGTTTAAATTATAAATAAAAACGTGAAATATTAAGGTTTAAATGACTCACTTTTTCTTGAAGACGTCTTTAGCTTTGAGCAGGTCTCCTCCACACGACGTCAGGCTGTTCTGACCCACTTTTCCAACTAAAACAGTCAAAAGTTAAACTGAAGAACACGGTTTGATTCTGACATTATCTGTGAAAAGTGTCACCTCGGCCCCATCTCATCCAGACACTGAACGACCTCGAGTCATCGTCCTCCAACAGCTGAATCACGTAGAACTTATTATTGTTGAACTGGAGATTTGTCTGAAAAATAAACCCACAACCTCCTGGTGAGAGGGAGGAGAGGATAACCACTGTGCCACAGTCACACACTCCACAGAGGATCAAACCCACAACCTCCTGGTGAGAGGGAGGAGAGGATAACCACTGTGCCACAGTCACACACTCCACTGAGGATCAAACCCACAACCTCCTGGTGAGAGGGACATTACCTGATTTAACATGACGTCATAAACATCTTTCCCTTCAGAGTAAACGTGAGCCTGAGAAAACAAACAGACTGTGAACAAACAAACAAACAAACAAACTGTGAAATACAAATAAACTGAATGATTCTGACCTTCCCCAGTTTGACTTTACACTCGGAGTCGACCGGAGCTCTGCCCTTCATCACCAACGTCTTCACCGCCTCTGAGAAAAGAGACACGTTAAACTAAAAACATTAAACTAGAAACATTAAACTAAAAACATAAGAGTCTGTGTTCAACGTTAAACTAGAAACATTAAACTAAAAACATTAAACTAAAAACATTAAACTAAAAACATAAGAGTCTGTGTTCAACATTAAACTAAAAACATGAAACTAAAAACCTAAGAGGCCGTGTTCCTCACAGATCTGACTCGTCTGTTACACGTCACAGACACAAACATAAAACTCTGAGGAGCTTCAGTTTCATCCGAGTCTGGACAAAGTCACAGTTTGTAAAGTAAAAACTGACGAAGGAGAATCTGCTGGATTTAAACCGTAGTGATGTTGGGTTTGTAATGTTTCCTGTCGTACCTTCTCTGGTTTCTTCTTCGGGGACAGTCTTTGTGGTTTGGTTTCTGTTTTGTCCTCTCCGTTTCTTTGGAGCTGGTGCTTCTTCTGTTTCTTCTTCTTTATTTTCTGTGTTGTGTCCGTTTATCACAGCGGCACAGATCTCCAACCCTTCAATTAAGTTTTCTGAAAATAAAGAAATAATAATAATGTTTTAATGTCCAGACTGTTTCACATGTTGAATAGACATTACACACGTGTCACGTGTCACATGTCACGTGTCACGTGTCATGTGTCATGAGGGCTGCAGTTTTTCAGAATCATTTTGACTAATCGACTGATAAAAGAATCACTGAATATTTGACTCATTATTTAAACGTCCATAAAGCTCCATGTTCCTCGTCTCTGATGTTTCCTCGTCTCTGACCCAGAGTCGTGTTTTGTTTCATTCACATGTTTCACACACAAACCTGCAGATTTAGGCTGAGTTCTTCTCTCAAACTGAAAACACTCTGTTCCACCTTGTGATGTCATCATGTGGTGATACAGGAAGTGCTCCACTGTGTTTTTAAACTCCACCTTCACTAGAATCATTTGGATCATTTCAGTGAATCTGGAGTTGTCACTTATCTCGACTGAACTAAAGGTAAAAGGAGCTGTTAACTTGAAAACTACCACTTGATGACATCACAAGGTGGAACAGAGCGTTTTGAGCTTTGCAGATGTTACAGACTCAAAAAAAAAGTGTGACTCAAACATGTGAATGAAACAAACACGACTCCAGTGAGTTTTTAGGAGGAAATATCGTTAGAACATGGATTAAAGATACAGAAATGCAGTTTTGGAAACACTGGAGCAAAAACTAGAGAAAAAGTTGTAGAAAATAAAGTGTTTATATAAAGACACTTTAACTCTGTTCAGAGTCGGACCTGTCTTCACCGTGTGGGAGCGGATCTTTCTCTTGTATTTCGTGACCGGGTTGATTTGAAGCATCTTTTTCAGGTCGATGTCGTATTCTCTCCCAGACTCCAGACTCAGACTGAAGGACGTTTGTCCTGAGGCCAGAGCCGAGTCCAGCTCTCGGCTCACGGACTCGGGATACGACTCCCACTCGTCCTCGTCGCCTTTCCACTGCCACACTGACAAATGTAAACGACAAAGAGCAGCTCAGGTCATTATCAACACTGTGAGACAATAAACACAAACCTGCTGTTTCTGTGTAAAAACACCACAAACATCTGTAAAGAACTTCAGACTTGTGCTGGTTCAGTCTCTGAAGTTTGGATTTTGACCCAGTTTGACTTGATTTAACTGAACATATTATATTAAAATATCACAACAATCAGTGAAGGAGAAATACTGTGGACAGAATAATGAAAACTCACATTCAAATGGATTTTTAACATATTCTGACACACGGTCCAGAGTACTGCGTTCTGAATACTCAGAATACTTTTACACACAGTTATATATTATTAATATATTATAAAAACATGAACAGATTTATTTTTGCTGTTCTGCATTTATTTATTTATGTTTAATTAGAGACAAAACTCCCACCTGCCTCACACCAGAGCTGTTTGTTTATTCTCACTAAAACTGTGCAGTTCAAACATAAAACTACAGGCTCAAGTTCTCACATGTGTGACTTTAATGTATAAAAGTAACTAATGAGTATTCTGAGAAGCAAAAGACAAAGTTAAAGTTTGTCAACTGGAACAAAATGTCTTCACTCCAACAACGACTTGTCCAGTGACAGATTTTTACTTCATCTTTTGTGGATCAGACGTGGACTGAGGGACACAGACTCAGAACATATTCTGTACATATTTATGTCACACACATTTGTACATATTTATGTCACACACACACATTCTGTATATATTTATGTCACACACACACATTCTGTACATATTTATGTCACACACACACATTCTGTACATATTTATGTCACACACACATTCTGTACATATTTATGTCACACACACACACACATTCTGTACATATTTATGTCATATTCACACATTCTGTACAT
This sequence comes from Periophthalmus modestus, assembly GCA_019594935.1. Lineage (NCBI taxonomy): Eukaryota > Metazoa > Chordata > Actinopteri > Gobiiformes > Gobiidae > Periophthalmus > Periophthalmus modestus. The sequence goes on from JAIEZT010000026.1 coordinate 263,864, forward strand.
ATTTATGTCATATTCACACATTCTGTACATATTTATGTCACACACACACGGCTCCTGCAGTAAACTGCACCGTCGGGTCTGGTTTTATTTGGACGGGGACAGTCCACGACACTGACCTCATAAAAAACAGGAAAGATGTTTGGTGCCAGGTTATATTAAAGATACTAATTTCCACGTGTCGTCCCTGGACAGGACTGATGTTACGTGAGAACAACAGTATTTCTGTTCTGGGATGGTTTGGGGACAAGATCTCGTGCCTAAAATCTCACCAGATAAAAGTGCCTCAGCCTGGACCTGGTCTGTGTAAATGATCTTAAACATAAAACAGGTTTGCTCTGTTTTATTTGGCACAGGGTGAGGGGTGAGCTGTGTCTTATGTAATTATAAAATAAATACAAATAGTGCAGACACAGCTGTGAAGTGAGCAGCATTATTCATTTATTATACATTTGGTCAAAATGTTGCACCTTGATGTGTCTCGTCTCATCCCAAATGTGAAGATATTAAATATTTTAAATGAAAAACACATTGATAACAGGTGCAAGTTAATATAGTGATATAGTTTAGTAGAAGTTCTCCAATCCACAGACTGAATATGTATGTAGCACATGCTGTATGACTCATGAGTGTGATAAATGTCATGTTTAAGGAAAAAAAAAAACAACATAAAAAATATGTTTAAGAATAAAATGAACCAGGGCCACTCTGTAAAAACTAATAAAATAAATCTGAGACTGATCCCACTCTGCTGCCTTAAACACACACATGCCATTAGCACTTCTGTGTTGTATTTTAATAGTTTTAATAAACTAAACACGTTATTATTAAAGTTTTATTTTGTCCAAACTGAGCCTGGACATGTCCCTGTCCCACGTGACCCCTCCTCGTGACGTCACGCTGTTCCTGGTTTTTACACAGAATCAAACTCACCTGTTTTAGACTCGCCTTCTCCACTCTGGGGCAAACTGCTCTGGCTTTTATTTCTTGCACTTCTTGTTCGCCTCATGGTGGGTTTAAAGAGTCAAGTTTAAACAGTTTTACAGCGAAAAATGAGAAAAACGACGCAGAGAAATGGTCCCAGTGTCTAATGTTTTGGCGCCGGTAAAGATCGTCTGAGCAGAAGATGTAGCACTCCGACAGTTATATTCCAGAAATATAAGAGCATAAATATACGAACATGCTTTCAAAGATGCATTTATGTAATTTATTATATTAAATTGTTTCATTTAGTTTGTTAATTGTTTTTATAAATGTTGTTTATAAACATGTTTTATTGTTGATATAGAGTGAGCACTCTTGTTTTGAAAGGATCTATGGCGGAACTGATTATACGTTCCGTCTGTTGTTGCTACACGGACTTATTTTGTTGAAGGACTCATAGGAAAATATGTCCTACTTTCATTCTGAACAATTAAGATTAAACGCATGAAAGACACGATAAACTCATCTAAAATGTCTTTATGGAGCATTAGCGCGTGTAGTTTGTGCCACAGAGTTCTTGTGAGTGGAGCTAGCATGTAGCATCTGAGGCTAATGTTTAGATCAATGACATATTTCCCTCATGAGGTTATTATATGTTAATAGTTTTATCAAGTTAAATGCTTGTTGTAAAACTGTTCACATTTTTGCTTTGAGTTACTTTTATACGGTCTATGTTACATAGAGACAGCAGGGGGCAGTAGAGCAGCTCTTCACATGGACAGCAGGGGGCAGTAGAGCAGCTCTTCACACTTGACTCCGAAGAAGAAACAACATGGCCGCCTCCTGATGTTTTCTGTCTCGGGTCACGCGTCATTTCAGTGAAGAAACAGTAAAATTTGACTCTTGTGAGACATGTTTCCAGAGGCGGCGCGGTGCCTGAGCGCTGCGGGCGGAGGGTGGACTAAGGCCGGGCTGTTGGCAGAGGCGAGGCCGCTGACAGGACGAGCCCGGAGACTCTTCAGCCTCCAGCCCTGCCTCAGAGCCCGGGCTCCTCCTCCTAAAGCGCCCCGGGAGAAGGTGCACATCCCGGGCCTGGAGAGGATCACTTACGCGGACAGGATGCATTTTGTCCCGGGGCTGGCGGCCCCGCAGAGCCCGCGGTGGGAGAGAGATTATAAAGACCCGCACAGATACCGCAGCCCCCCGCACAGCGACATGCGCATGCGCAGAGACCAGCCCTGCTACGTCATCCACCAGAGGACCAACGTGCTGGAAGGTACTACAAATACTACTACTACTACACCAAATACTACACCAAATACTACAGGACCAACGTGCTAGAAGGTACAAGAAGAAATTCTACAAACACTATAAGACAAAGCACTACACGTCTATAAGACCAAATACTACAAATATTACCCCAAACACGACAGGACCAAATAGAAATACACAAAACTATAAACTCGGCCTGTACAGCGTCTGTGTCCCTCAGGTCTGATCATCATAAAAGACAAAGTTTAAATCTGTCTGGGACAAATCGTTGTAGGAGTGAAGACGTTTCTCTGCTCGTTAAAGTCTCTTCTTCAGTTCTGGTCAGATTGCTGCCTTATATCTACCTGCAGGAGGCGCTAACTACACTGAAACTGGAAACATCTTTTATCTTCAGTTTCAGCTGGAGCTGTTCTGGGTCTGAGGATGGAGGTGTAGACGGGGACAGATTATGTCTCAGGCTCCTGTTTAAGGAGGGATTTTCTTTCCTCACAAAAATCTTCTTTATCTCTCCTCTCAAACCATTTCTTTTCAGATCTGAACCTCACTCTCTTCAGAGGAGGTCAGAGTCTGTGAGATGTAGATGAACATCAGACTGTGGTCCTGAGCTGCTCTCTCGTGTTGTTTCTTTCTCTTGTGGAGCGTCTGTTCTCTTCACTTCACTGAGACAAAAGCTCTTTACAGTTTCAGTGTCGTTAGCGCCTCCTTCAGACAGATATGAGTCAGTGTCCAGCAGGAATCTGACCAGAACTGAAGAAGAGACTTGGACGAGCAGAGAAACGTCTTCACTCCAACAACGATTTGTCCCAGACAGATTTAAACTGGAGCTGTGGTTATGGGCCTGCACATTTATCGAGTGGAGATCAGTTTGAATGGACACGGTTCTGTGTTTCTCCACAATAAGAATCAAAGCTCCGTCTGAAGGAGCCTGTGCCACAGTTTGTTTTCTGATTCTTTTTAGACCAGTGTTTCTCCAACAAAATACTATAAATGTACACTGACAAAATACTTTACTTCTCTCCAGTATTTGCTAATTAAATCATAAAAATAAAAGACAGTTGTCACATGTCGTTGTCCTTGTGGTTGTACTTGTGGTTGTTCTTGTCGTTGTTCTTGTCGTTGTACTTGTTGTATTTGTCGTTTCCAGGCGTCCCTCAGGCCTTGTGGTTGACCAAAACCAAACTCATCGACGGTCTGCCTCCTCGGCTTCTCTCATTGGCTCAGGATCCGTCCAATCAGATCCCAGATCAGGACGAGCGAGTGAAGAACGCCATAAAACACGCTCGCTTCTGGGACACGACGGAGCCTAAGCCTGAGCGGGAACGATACAGGTAACACGAGTACTGAGTAATACTGCAGTATTCAGAGCATATACAGAGTACTTTTGATAAATATTGTACTGAGTAATACTGCAGTATTCAGAGCATATACAGAGTACTTTTGATAA
>JAIEZT010000026.1:270000-352500 GCA_019594935.1 Periophthalmus modestus
TAGACAGAGTTTATTAAAGTTGTGCTGTGGAACTTTTCTGGTCTGTCGTCCGCTCGTCGTCATGGAGATGTTATTTCTTTGCCTGGAATGTTCGTCAGTAGAGCATTAAATGTGTCTGTCGTGCAGTTATTCAACTACATGTGTTTTTATTGCTAAAAGTGAATTGAAAAACAAGTATTGGAGTCGCTCCCCCACAGATCTGACCCGTAACCTGCTCGTCTCCAGGACAGACTGTCGGACCCTCCCCAGAAAAGTTACACAGTGCAGCTTTAAATAAGAGATCGACCATATCGGCCAAACAGCGCCCTCTGCTGGACACTCAGTCTGTCTCCTCCATAAACCTCAGAGTCAAAGGGAAACGTTTCAGCCAAGTTGAAACTAATAATCATTTTGATGTAAAAAAGCAGATTGTGTCAAAAATCGTCTTTGTGCAGGACAGAAGTTCCATTGATTTACTGGAGTTTTGTGTAAAGTGTAAAATAAACTCTTCAGACTGGTGTTTCTCTGTGACGCTGCAGGTTTCCGGGAGGGATACCCGTACGGCCACGCCCACACGCTCTTCTTCCACGACCAGAAGAGCCGCCGCTGCTCGCTCCAGCCCGAGCAGTTCAGAGCCAAGATGGTCATGTTTGCCTTCGGAAACGCCTTGGCCCGGGCACACCTGCAGTACGGGGTGAGCACGGTGTAAATGTTCAGTGTAAATGTTCAGTTTGTTCAGTTTGTTCAGTTTGTTCAGTTTGTTCAGTTTGACTCTTTGTCGTTGCAGCTGGAGCCCCGGGGCCCGCTGGAGCGCCCGGTCGTGGTCCAGGCCGTCGGTACAAACGGACGCTACTTCCACTTCCTGGTTTTCCAGCTCAACACCACAGATTTATCGGAGGACGGCGGCGTCAAGAACCTGGTCAGGTCCCCGTTCGGTTCAGTGAGTTTCAGGAGTGACGAGGTTTGTCAGAAAAACCTCGTCACTCCTGAAACAGTTTGTCCCGTCCTCACATCTGAACTTCAGCTTTTACTCGTCTGTATTTGAATCTTTATCAGGTTCCTGTTGTTTTGCTGTTTTATTGTGGATCAGATTAATAGATGTAGAAAATTGCTCGTCTTTTGCACAAAATGGCTTCGGCTCCATCGACTCTGGCTCTGATTTACTCTTCTCATCATTTTGGTCTAAAATGTTCGTATTAACCCTCCACATGATCATTTTTATTTCACGTCTGTGTCTGTAAATCAACATATGAACATTAAAAACAGACACATCAGGTCCTTCTGTCCCCGACGTCGCTCCTGTTAGAGAGACACAGACAGAGACAGACAGAGAGACAGAGACAGAGAGACAGAGACAGAGAGACAAAGGCCGTGTCCTAATTTGCCAAATGCACCGTTGGATGTTCTGTCCGAGCTGCAGGTCGACGCCCGACTTAAATGCGCCGTTCAAACGGTGCATTTAAAGTCACTTTGGTGAATTTTTGGTGAATTGAGACACGGACAAAGAGTTCACTCCGTTAAACCAGCGCCGTGGGGCGGAAGGGGCGGGACCTTCATCATCCTCTCTCCTGATTGGCTCTCTGCTCTCTCCTGATTGGCTCTCTGGTTGCTGCTCTCTCCTGATTGGCTCTGGTTGCTGCTCTCTCCTGATTGGCTCTCTTGTTGCTGCTCTCTCCTGATTGGCTCTGGTTGCTGCTCTCTCCTGATTGGCTCTGGTTTGCTGCTCTCTCCTGATTGGCTCTCTGGTTGCTGCTCTCTCCTGATTTGCTCTGGTTGGTTGCTGCTCTCTCCTGATTGGCTCTGGTTGCTGCTCTCTCCTCATTGGCTCTGGTTGCTGCTCTCTCCTGATTGGCTCTGGTTGCTGCTCTCTCCTGATTGGCTCTCTGGTTGCTGCTCTCTCCTGATTGGCTCTCTGGTTGCTGCTCTCTCCTGATTGGCTCTGGTTGCTGCTCTCTCCTGATTGGCTCTGGTTGCTGCTCTCTCCTCATTGGCTCTGGTTGCTGCTCTCTCCTGATTGGCTCTGGTTGCTGCTCTCTCCTGATTGGCTCTCTGGTTGCTGCTCTCTCCTGATTGGCTCTGGTTGCTGCTCTCTCCTGATTGTCATACTTTGAGGCCACTTTTATTCCACTTTTAAAACACAAACTCTGAGCAGAAGCGTTCACGTGTGGAGAGTGAACGATGAACGAGTCGAACACAAACAGAAACACGTTTTCCTCGATTCATTTAGACGTCTGGACTTGTGCTGCATCATTATTCTAAAAACTGTATCATGTGTTTGTAGAGTCTGTGGTGACAGGACTAAAAACGTCCTGATTTAAAGTGACTGAGTCGTGTTTGTTTCTTCAGGTTTGGATGGACAAAGACCAAGAGCTGTACGAATACGCAAAAGTGCGACCGCTCATCAAGAAGAAGCAGGTTCAGGTACTTTTATTTATGAACAAACAGAGACACAGAAAACACCAAATAAATGAAGTGAGGTGGAATTATGTAGAAAAGAAACAAGTAAATCACTTCAAAATAAGAGTCGTGACATTTTCTCTTTGCTGCATGATCCACGTTTCTCATGTTTTGATGTTTGATTCTGAATCTGTTTTTATAAAGTAACAAAAATTAACAAAATAATAAAAAAAATCACTTAATAACAACATTAGAAACATTTCACTTATTCTGTGAAGAAAACTTCAACTTTTATTTGGTTAAAAATATATTTACAAAATCCCCGGACAATAAAAAAAACGACTGAGAAATGTTTTTGTTAAATGAAACTGTTCAAAGAATCATCAGATTATTATTATTTTTATGATTAGAATCATTTTAATGAACCTGTAGATTTATGTTTGTTATTTATAAAGAAAGAAAAGAAAAGAAAAAAAAAAGAAAAGAGCGACGTTCACTCGTCCGACTGCAGCAGATCTGTCACGTTTTAGATTCACTGTTTGGAGTTTTACAGGAGAAGATTCATGATTCACCATAGACTCTCATGTAGCTCCTCTCTTTACCATAGACTCTCATGTAGCTCCTCTCTTCACCGTAGACTCTCATGTAGCTCCTCTCTTCACCGTAGACTCTCATGTAGCTCCTCTCTTCACCATAGACTCTCATGTAGCTCCTTTCTTCACCATAGACTCTCATGTAGCTCCTCTCTTCACCGTAGACTCTCATGTAGCTCCTCTCTTCACCGTAGACTCTCATGTAGCTCCTCTCTTCACCATAGACTCTCATGTAGCTCCTTTCTTCACCGTAGACTCTCATGTAGCTCCTCCTCTCTTCACCGTAGACTCTCATGTAGTGCTCCTCTCTTCACCGTAGACTCTCATGTAGCTCCTCTCTTCACCATAGACTCTCATGTAGCTCCTTTCTTTACCATAGACTCTCATGTAGCTCCTCTCTTCACCATAGACTCTCATGTAGCTCCTCTCTTCACCATAGACTCTCATGTAGCTCCTCTCTTCACCATAGACTCTCATGTAGCTCCTTTCTTTACCATAGACTCTCATGTAGCTCTCTCTTCACCATAGACTCTCATGTAGCTCCTCTCTTCACCGTAGACTCTCATGTAGCTCCTCTCTTCGTAGACTCTCATGTAGACTCTCTAGCTCCTCTCTTCACCATAGACTCTCATGTAGCTCCTCTCTTCACCATAGACTCTCATGTAGCTCCTCTCTTCACCATAGACTCTCATGTAGCTCCTCTCTTCACCATAGACTCTCATGTAGCTCTTTCTTTACCATAGACTCTCAGACTCTCATGTAGCTCCTCTCTTCACCATAGACTCTCATGTAGCTCCTCTCTTCACCATAGACTCTCATGTAGCTCCTTTCTTTACCATAGACTCTCATGTAGCTCCTCTCTTCACCATAGACTCTCATGTAGACTCTGTCTTCACCGTAGACTCTCATGTAGCTCCTCTCTTCACCATAGACTCTCATGTAGCTCCTCTCTTCACCATAGACTCTCATGTAGCTCCTCTCTTCACCATAGACTCTCATGTAGCTCCTCTCTTCACCATAGACTCTCATGTAGCTCCTCTCTTCACCATAGACTCTCATGTAGCTCCTCTTTACCACTCTCATGTAGCTCCTCTCTTCACCATAGACTCTCATGTAGCTCCTCTCTTCACCGTAGACTCTCATGTAGCTCCTCTCTTCACCGTAGACTCTCTCATGTAGCTCCTCTCTTCACCCATAGACTCTCATGTAGCTCCTCTCTTCACCATAGACTCTCATGTAGCTCCTCTCTCTTCACCATAGACTCTCATGTAGCTCCTCTCTTCACCATAGACTCTCATGTAGCTCCTCTCTTCACCATAGACTCTCATGTAGCTCCTCTCTTCACCATAGACTCTCATGTAGCTCCTTTCTTCACCATAGACTCTCATGTAGCTCCTCTCTTCACCATAGACTCTCATGTAGCTCCTCTCTTTACCATAGACTCTCATGTAGCTCCTCTCTTCACCATAGACTCTCATGTAGTGCTCCTCTCTTCACCGTAGACTCTCATGTAGCTCCTCTCTTCACCATAGACTCTCATGTAGCTCCTCTCTTCACCATAGACTCTCATGTAGCTCCTCTCTTCACCATAGACTCTCATGTAGCTCCTCTCTTCACCATAGACTCTCATGTAGCTCCTTTCTTCACCATAGACTCTCATGTAGCTCCTTTCTTTACCATAGACTCTCATGTAGCTCCTCTCTCTGATCGTTCTTTTAGTTTGTTTTATGGTTGTTTTTTGCAGGTCGCTGCTGGACTTGAAGGTTACAGCCCAGAGACTTTCCAGAAGTTTCTGTGTCTGTATCTGAACGGAGCCGTGGACCTGAGCAAAAAACACCTTAAAATATTTATACAAAACAAAACGGACGATGACGAGTTTCTGTGATTCAATAAAACACAAACGTGTGACGTTTTATTGAAGATAAAACAGAAAGTTCACGTCTCTGAGGCTCTGTCTCGTCTGGACTTTCTCCAGGTTTTTCTCATGTTTTTGTGGAGCTGCTCAAACGTTTGACATTAGAACTTTGTCTTTTTAAGTTTGACTTGTGCAGGTGGAATTTTACCAGTAAAATCAACAAACTTAATTATATTTGTTTTTTTTATTTATGAAAGAAACGACTTCTCCCATTTCAAAATAATCCTGAAATAAATACAATAAAAACATTTTAACGACTTTAACTCAAAAGTGCAGAGGTGATGTTGATTCTGTTTGAGTTTTGTGAGTTTTCACTGAGGAAAAGTCCAGGGACTGAAATGATTTGGTGTAAAATCTTTTGGCATTTTGGATTCTTTTTTTTCCATTTTGTTTCACAATTGTCTGTTTCTAAATGTTTCTGTTGACTGAGCCTCTCAGAGTCAGATCTGTGTTTTATTGTTTAAAGGAGCCGTCAGAGTCTGTGAAAATGAGAAAGAACAAACTTCAAACTGTCAAAGTCTGTTCAGGTTTATTACTCCACCCCTGGTTTGTCGCCAGAGGCAAAGATGTGAAGTCAACAAGAGGAGGAGTGAAGAAGAGAAGGAGGAGTGAGGAGGAGGAGGAGTGAGGAGGAGGAGGAGTGGAGAAGAGGAGGAGTGAAGAAGAGGAGGAGGAGGAGGAGTGAAGAAGAGGAGGAGTGAAGAGGAGGAGTGAGGAGGAGGAGGAGTGAAGAAGAAGAGGAGGAGTGAAGAGTAAACAGACTCAGTGTCAGAATAAGAGCTTGTCTCAGTGGGTCTAAATGTGAGGGGGCGGGGCCAGGATAAATACACTCACCTGAAGGATTATTATGAACCTCAGACTAACACGGAGTTTGACCCTGTCTCCTTCAGAACTGCCTTAATTCTACATGTCTTTGATTCAAAGGAGCTGAAACATTCTTTACAAACGTTGGCTCATACTGACAGGAGCATCTTGCAGTTGGAGATTTGTGGGAGTCACATCCAGGGCATGAAGCTCCTGTTCCTCCACATCCCAAAGATGCTCTATCGGGCTGAGATCTGGTGACTGTGGGGCCAGTGTAGTTCAGTGAATCATCGTCATGTTCAAGAAACCAGTTTGAAATGATCTGAGCTTTATGACACGGTGCATTATCCTGCTGAAGTAGCATCAGAGGATGGCACATGGTCATGAAGGATGGACATGGTCAGAGACAATGTTCAGGAGCCCGTGGCATTTAAACGATGCCCAACTGGCACTAAGGGACCTAAAGTGTGAAAACATCCCCCACCATTACACCACCACCACCACCACCACCTGCACAGTGGGAACAAGGCCTGATGGAGCCATGTTCTCATTCTGTTTACGCCAAATTCTGACTCGACCATTTGAGTCTCAACACAAATCGAGACTCATCAGACCAGGCAACATTTTTCCAGTCTTCAACTGTCTCTTTTTCCTATTTGTGGTGGAGATGAGTGGTGCCCGGTGGGGTCTTCTGCTGTTGTAGCCCATCCGCCTCAAGGTCGTGCGTGTTGTGGTTCACAAATGCTTTGCTGCTTCCTCGGTTGTAACGAGTGGTTATTTCAGTCAACGTTGCTCTTCTATCAGCTTGAATCACTCGGCCCATTCTCCTCTGACCTCTGGCATCTACAAGGCATTTTCTCCCACAGGACTGACACAGACTGGAGGTTTTTCCCTTTTCACACCATTCTGTGTAAACTCTAGAAATGGTTGTGCGTGAAAATCCCAGTAACTGAGCAGATTGTGAAATACTCAGACCGGCCCGTCTGGCACCAACAACCAGGCCACGCTCAAAACTGTTTAAATCACCTTTGTTTCCCATTCTGACATTCAGTTTGGAGTCAGGAGATTGTCTTGACCAGGACCACGCCCCTAAATGACCTGAAGCACCTGCCATGTGATTGGCTGATTAGACAATTGCATAAGGAGAAAACTGAACAGGAGTTATAATAATCCTTTAGGTGAGAGTATATACTGTGTGTTTATGACATCAGAGATCTGACCTGTACATGGGCTCTTCTTTTTCACTATAATTCTCAATACAGAAAACAATCCAGGAAATCTTCTGGATAAACAAAACCAGACACATTTTACTCATAATTCTGTTCTTACATTTCCTCTAAACTTAAACATTATAAATATTATAAACAGTGATTCATCTATTTTTGAAAACTATTCACAATAATCATGGCTCCATTAAAAAAACAATAATACTGAAATATTTAGACCGCACAAGTGTCGAGACTTTTATCGTGAAAGTCTCAAACCGGAAGTCGCATTGACTCTTTACATTACGGAACATTCCTGCTGTTTTCAGACCCGCTGCTGCTGTCTCAGGTTTGTTTTTATGTTTTATGCATTTATAACTTTAGAAAAGGTTTGTGTTTGAGCTGAACTGTGGTTTTTATGCAGTTTAAAGTTTAAAGTTTGTGAGAAAAGTTCACAGCGCGACACTTTACGGCACCAGAGCAGAACTGTCGTAAAACACAAAATATTTAACTTTTAAAACTTTTTCTTCTAGTTTCTTCAGGAATTCTTTTACTTTTAGTTACGTTATGAATCTTTACTTTTTGGAACGTATTTTTAAAATGTCTTTATGTCCTCAGAGCATCTGTAAACACTGTATAAATACATTATATACACAGACTGTATAAACTGACTATACATAATGTCCTTATGTCCTCAGGATGTAAACACACTATATATAAACAGACACTATATACACACTGTATATGTACATGTATAAATACAGTCTGCAGTGGAATGTAACAAAGTAAAAGTACTAAAGTACTGCACTTAACTCAGACTTTTAAGTATCTGTACTGTACCGGTCTGACCAACTGTCGGCAAAGCAAACACCTGCTCCAGTCATACTCCGAGAGCGCCCCCCAGAGGACACCCCGAGGGACACGGTGCCTTCTCCAGATCCACAAAACACATGTGGACTGTGGCAAACTCCCATGAGCCTCGAGGACCTGATGGAGAGTGTAGAGCTGGTCCAGTGTTCCACGACCAGAACCAAAACTGCTCCTCCTGAATCCGAGGTTCGACTATCGGTCTCCAGACCCTGGAATAGACCTTACAGTAACAGTGTTGGTGAAGCGCTTCCTCCTCCTGAGGCGTTGAGCGGTTTGTCTTTCAGGTCGTCCGATAGTCCTCGTCCGTGGCCCCTCAAACTCCTCCCAGCCCCGAGTTTTTGCTTGTGTGACCACACGAGCCACAGCACGCTCACCGAGTCCCACAGGCCAATAAGGCTCGATAACACTCACTCTTCAGCCTGGCACCATCACTTACTTCTGGTGTCCACCATCGTGACAAGCACCGCAGACCTTATACCCACAGCTACGAGCAGCTGCATCGAGAACAGAGGAGAACATGGTCCACTCAGAGTCCATGTCCTCAGCCTCCAATAGGATCTGGGAGAAGTTCTCTTGGAGGTGTGAGTTGAAGACCCCCCTGACAGAAGGCTCCACCAGACGTTCCCAACAGACCCTCACGATACTTGGACCTGCCTGGTCTGTCCGGCTTCCTCCTCCACCAGCAGATCCAGTTCACAACCAGGTGGTGCTCTACACCTCTGCCCCTCTCTTCACCCGAGTGTCCAAGACACACGGCCGGAGGTCAGATGACACGACTACAAAGTCGATCATCGACCTCCGACCTAGAGTGTCCTGGTGCCACGTGCACTGATGGACCTTGTGCTTGAACATGGTGTTCGTTATGGACAAACTGTGACTAGAACAAATGTCCAATAACAACAGTGAGAGACCTGTCCCCGACCTGAAGGCGCAGGGACGCGACCCTCTCGTTCACTGGGGTGAACTCCAACACGTGACGGCTGAGCTGTGGGGCAATAAGCCCACACCAGCTCGCCGCCGCTCCCCACGGGCAACGCCAGAGAAGTGGAGAGTCCAGCCCCTCTCAAGGAGTTGGGTTAAAGAACCCAAACTGTGCTGGAGGTGAGGCCGACTACATCTAGTCGGTAACACTCAACCTCCCGCACGAGCTGAGGCTCCTCCCCCCAGTGAGGTCACATGTCCCCAGAGCCAGTCTCCATGTCCAGAGATCTGCTCGTCGAGGCCCCGCCTTCGCCTGCTGCCCAGATCTCTCTGCACCAGCCCCTTATGGATCCTCCCACAGGTGGTGGTTCTGCGGAGGGACAACCCCACATCGCTCCTTCAGGCTGAGCCCGGGGCCCACCACCAGGCACCTGCTGTGGATCCCTCACCCCAGGCCTGGCTCCAGGGTGGGGCCCCGGTGACAGGCAACATAACTGGCCTTGCTCTTAAACTCAAAAGAAGCTTCTGAACCGCTCTTAGTCTGACCGTCCCCCAGGACCTGTTGCATGTGACCTGCTTAATCACGATTAGAGATTAACCAAATATTCTTGACATCCCTTGACCAGAGTCATCCTCAAACATGAGTGTGCGTATAACAGAAGTGGACAGAGACCCGGAGAAAGAGGAGGAGGAAGAGGAGGAGGAGGAGGAGGAGGAGGTAGAGGAGGAGGAGGAGAGCAGTCTGAACCCTACAGTGGTGAGGATGAGTCAGATCGTGATGCCCTGTCACAGTAACCCCCGACACGAGCTGAGTGTGGGACAACTGCTCAAGTGGATGGACTCTACGGCCTGCCTCTCAGGTACCAACGATATGCACGATATATACAGGATATATACAGTATATATGTACGATATATACACAATATATACACAATATATACAGTATATATGTACGATATATACACAATATATACACAATATATACAGGATATATACAGGATATATACATGATATATACACGATATGCACGATATATACACAATATATACACGATATATACAGGATATATACACGATATACATGATATATACACAATATATACATGATATACAGGATATATACACAATATATACACGATATGCACGATATATGCACGATATATACAGTATATATGTACGATATATACATATATATACACATATATATACACGATATATACACGATATATACACGATATACATGATATATACACAATATATACATGATATACAGGATATATACACAATATATACACGATATGCACGATATATGCACGATATATACAGTATATATGTACGATATATACACGATATATACACAATATATACACGATATATACAGGATATATACATGATATGCACGATATATACACGATATATACAGGATATATACACAATATATACACGATATATACAGGATATATACATGATATGCACGATATATACAGGATATATACAGGATATATACACAATATATACACAATATATACACGATATACAGGATATATACATGATATACAGGATATATACAGGATATATACATGATATACAGGATATATACACATCTACATGAGATACATGCACATGCACTACTACTGACCTCAAACAAAAACAGTGTGTTTATCAAAGTATGTAGTATGAGATGTAGTAGTAGTAGTGTGTAGTAGTATATGTAGTGTGTGTAGTGTGTAGTGTGTAGTGTGTAGTGTGTAGTGTGTGAGTATGTGTAGTGTGTAGTGTGAGTAGTGTAGTGTGTAGTGTAGTAGTGTGAGTGTAGTAGTAGTAGTGTGAGTAGTGTGTGTAGTGTGTAGTGTGAGTAGTGTAGTAGTAGTGTAGTGTGTAGTAGTGTAGTGTGTAGTGTAGTGTGTAGTGTGAGTAGTGTGTAGTGTGTGTAGTGTGTGTAGTGTGAGTAGTGTGTAGTGTGTAGTGTGAGTAGTGTGTAGTGTGAGTAGTGTGTAGTGTGAGTAGTGTGTAGTATATGTAGTGTGTAGTGTGAGTAGTGTGTAGTGTGTAGTGTGTAGTGTGAGTAGTGTGTAGTATATGTAGTGTGTAGTGTGAGTAGTGTAGTGTGTAGTGTGTAGTGTGTAGTGTGAGTAGTGTGTAGTGTATGTAGTGTGTAGTGTGAGTAGTGTGTAGTATATGTAGTGTGTAGTATATGTAGTGTGTAGTGTGTGTGAGTAGTGTGTAGTGTGTAGTATGTGTAGTGTGTAGTGTGTAGTGTGAGTAGTGTGTAGTGTGAGTAGTGTGTAGTATATGTAGTGTGTAGTGTGAGTAGTGTGTAGTGTGAGTAGTGTGTAGTATATGTAGTGTGTAGTGTGAGTAGTGTAGTGTCAGTGTGAGTAGTGAGTAGTGTGAGTAGTGTGTAGTGTGTGTGTGTGTAGTGTGTAGTGTGTAGTGTGTAGTGTGAGTAGTGTGTAGTGTGAGTAGTGTGTAGTGTGTAGTGTGAGTAGTGTGTAGTGTGAGTAGTGTGAGTAGTGTGTAGTGTGTGTAGTGTGAGTAGTGTGTAGTGTGAGTAGTGTGTAGTGTGAGTAGTGTGTAGTGTGTAGTGTGAGTAGTGTGTAGTGTGAGTAGTGTGTAGTGTGAGTAGTGTGTCGTGTGAGTAGTGTGTAGTGTGAGTGTGTGTAGTGTGTAGTGTGTGTGTGTGTGTGTAGTAGTGTGTAGTGTGAGTAGTGTGTAGTGTGAGTAGTGTGCGTTGCATTTAGAGACATTTAACTTGTGTAAATCTGACTTGAATAGACTTGTATTGAGTTTGTGTTTCTGTCACAGCTGAACGGCATGCTGGGAGTCCGTGTGTTACTGCCTCCATGGACGACATCCACTTCGAGCACACCATCAGGTCAGAGAGTGAGCAGAGTGAGCAGAGTGAGGCGTGTGTGATACGTGTGTGAGACGTGTGTGAGACGTGTGTGAGGCGTGTGTGAGGCGTGTGTGAGACGTGTGTGAGGCGTGTGATGACGTGAGGCGTGTGTGAGAGGCGTGTGTGAGGCGTGTGTGAGGCGTGTGTGAGGGCGTGTGTGAGGCGTGTGTGTGCGTGTGTGAGGCGTGTGTGTGGCGTGTGTGAGGAGGTGTGTGAGGCGTGTGTGTGAGCGTGTGTGAGGCGTGTGTGAGACGTGTGTGAGGCGTGTGTGAGGCGTGTGTGAGGCGTGTGTGTGGCGTGTGTGAGGCGTGTGTGAGGCGTGTGTGAGACGTGTGCGCGGTGTGTGTGAGGCGTGTGCGCGGTGTGTGTGAGACGTGTGTGTGAGTGCGTGTGTGTGAGCGTGTGTGTGAGCGTGTGTGTGAGGCGTGTGTGAGGCGTGTGTGAGGCGTGTGTGAGGCGTGTGTGAGGTGTGTGTGGAGGCGTGTGTGAGGTGTGTGTGAGACGTGTGTGGCGTGTGTGAGACGTGTGTGAGGCGTGTGTGAGGCGTGTGTGAGGCGTGTGTGGCGTGTGTGAGGCGTGTGTGTGAGACGTGTGTGAGAGGCGTGTGTGAGACGTGTGAGGCGTGTGTGTGAGGCGTGTGAGAGGCGTGTGTGAGGCGTGTGTGAGGCGTGTGTGAGAGGCGTGTGTGAGGCGTGTGTGAGGCGTGTGTGAGGAGTGTGTGAGGCTGTGTGAGACGTGTGAGACGTGTGTGACGTGTGTGAGTGTGTGAGCGTGTGTGTGAGACGTGTGTGAGTGTGTGTGAGTGTGTGTGAGGTGTGTGAGGACGTGTGTGAGGCGTGTGTGAGACGTGTGAGGCGTGTGTGAGGCGTGTGTGAGGCGTGTGTGAGGCGTGTGTGAGGCGTGTGTGAGGCGTGTGTGAGGACGTGTGAGGCGTGGTGTGTGGAGGCGTGTGTGAGTGTGTGCGCGTGTGTGTGAGGCGTGTGAGGCGTGTGTGAGGCGTGTGTGAGGCGTGTGTGAGACGTGTGTGTGTGTGTGAGACGTGTGTGTGTGTGAGGCGTGTGAGAGGCGTGTGTGAGGCGTGTGTGAGGCGTGTGCGAGGCGTGTGTGAGGCGTGTGTGAGGCGTGTGTGAGGCGTGTGTGAGGCGTGTGTGAGGCGTGTGTGAGGCGTGTGTGAGACGTGTGTGAGGCGTGTGTGAGGCGTGTGTGAGGCGTGTGTGAGGCGTGTGTGTGAGGCGTGTGTGAGGCGTGTGTGAGGCGTGTGTGAGGCGTGTGCGAGGCGTGTGTGAGGCGTGTGTGAGGCGTGTGTGAGGCGTGTGTGAGGCGTGTGTGAGGCGTGTGTGCGTGTGTGAGGCGTGTGTGAGGCGTGTGCGAGGCGTGTGTGAGACGTGTGCGAGGTGTGTGTGAGGCGTGTGCGAGGCGTGTGTGAGGCGTGTGTGAGACGTGTGTGTGAGGGCGTGTGCGAGGCGTGTGTGAGGCGTGTGCGAGGCGTGTGAGGCGTGTGTGAGGCGTGTGCGAGGCGTGTGCGAGGCGTGTGCGAGGCGTGTGCGAGGCGTGTGTGAGGCGTGTGCGAGGCGTGTGTGTGAGGCGTGTGTGCGCGTGTGTGTGTGAGAGCGTGTGCGAGGCGTGTGTGAGGCGTGTGCGAGGCGTGTGTGAGGCGTGTGTGTGAGGTGTGTGTGAGGCGTGTGCGTGTGTGAGGCGTGTGTGAGACGTGTGTGAGCGTGTGTGAGGCGTGTGCGAGGCGTGTGTGAGACGTGTGTGAGGCGTGTGTGAGGCGTGTGCGCGGCGTGTGCGAGGCGTGTGCGAGGCGTGTGCGAGGCGTGTGCGAGGCGTGTGCGAGGCGTGTGTGAGGCGTGTGTGTGCGCGGCGTGTGCGAGAGGTGTGTGCGAGGCGTGTGTGAGGCGTGTGTGAGGCGTGTGCGAGGCGTGTGTGAGGCGTGTGTGCGAGGCGTGTGTGAGACGTGTGTGAGGCGTGTGCGAGGCGTGTGCGTGGTGAGGTGTGTGTGAGGAGTGTGTGAGACGTGTGTGAGGCGTGTGTGAGGCGTGTGTGAGCGTGTGTGAGCGTGTGTGTGAGGCGTGTGTGAGACGTGTGTGAGGCGTGTGTGAGCGTGTGCGAGGCGTGTGCGTGTGCGACGTGTGTGCGAGGCGTGTGCGAGGCGTGTGTGCGAGGCGTGGCGTGTGTGAGGAGTGTGCGAGACGTGTGTGCGAGCGTGTGCGAGGCGTGTGCGAGGCGTGTGCGAGGCGTGTGCGAGGCGTGTGTGTGAGGCGTGTGCGAGGCGTGCGAGGCGTGTGCGAGGCGTGTGTGAGGCGTGTGTGAGGCGTGTGCGAGGCGTGTGTGAGGCGTGTGTGAGGTGTGTGTGAGACGTGTGTGAGACGTGTGTGAGGTGTCGAGGTGTGTGTGAGACGTGTGCGCGGTGTGTGCGAGACGTGTGTGAGGCGTGTGTGAGGCGTGTGTGACGACGTGTGTGAGGCGTGTGTGAGGCGTGTGTGAGGAGTGTGTGAGGAGTGTGTGAGGCGTGTGCGAGGCGTGTGTGAGGCGTGTGTGTGTGCGGACGTGTGTGTGAGGCGTGTGTGAGGCGTGTGTGAGGAGTGTGTGTGAGGCGTGTGTGAGGGTGTGTGCGCGGCGTGTGCGCGGCGTGTGCGAGGCGTGTGCGAGACGTGTGCGAGGCGTGTGCGAGGCGTGTGTGAGGCGTGTGCGAGACGTGTGCGAGGCGTGTGCGAGGTGTGTGAGGCGTGTGTGAGAGTGTGCGAGGCGTGTGAGGCGTGTGCGAGGTGTGTGCGAGGCGTGTGTGAGGCGTGTGCGAGGCGTGTGCGAGGCGTGTGTGAGGCGTGTGCGAGGCGTGTGTGAGGCGTGTGTGAGGCGTGTGTGAGGCGTGTGTGAGGTGTGTGAGACGTGTGTGAGGACGTGTGTGAGGCGTGTGGTGAGACGTGTGCGCGGGCGTGTGTGAGGCGTGTGCGAGGCGTGTGTGAGGAGTGTGTGAGACGTGTGCGAGACGTGTGTGAGGAGTGTGTGAGACGTGTGCGCGGTGTGTGTGAGAGACGTGTCACGTGTGCAGGAGCATCACAATATAATATAGTTCTGGTTTAGTCCTGGTGTGAGTCCTGGTTTAGTGTGCGCGGTTTAGTGTGAGGCGTGTCCGAGGCGTGTGTCGAGACGTGTTGAGGTCCTGGTTTAGTCCTGGTGTGCGAGGCGTGTACTTTAGTGTGAGGCGTGTGTGAGTCCGAGGTGTTTAGTCCTGGTTTAGTGAGGCTGGTGCGAGCGTGTGTAGGAGGTGTAGTGCCTGGTTTGTGTGTCCGTGTTGAGTCCTACTTTAGGCGTGTGTGAGAGTCCTGTGTTTGAGTCCTGAGGCGTAGTCCTGGTGTAGTCGCTGGTGTAGTGAGGTTTGTGTGAGGCGTGTGCGAGACGTGTGTGAGTCGTGTGTTCAGGCGTGGTTTGAGTCCTGTGCGAGGCGTGTGCGAGGCGTGTGTTAGTCCGTGGTTGAGGGTGTGACGTGTGTGTGCGAGGCGTGTTTAGTCCTGGTGGGAGGCGTGTGTGTGAGGGTTTGCGAGTCCGTGTGTTTGTGTGTGACTTTAGTCCTACGTTGTGAGGAGTGTGTTTGAGCGTGTGTTAGTCCTGAGTTGTGTGAGACGTGTATCGTTGTGTGCGAGGCGTGTGCGGTCCTGTGTGTGCGTTTAGTGCGAGGCGTGTGCGTTTAGTCCTGTTTAGTCCTGTTTAGTGGTGAGGTTTAGTCCTAGTGTGTTTAGTCCTGGTTTGTCCTGGTTAGTCCTGGTTTAGTGTCCTGCGTGTTGAGACGTGTACGAGTCCTGTGTTTAGTGTCCTGGTTTGATCCCAGTCGTGTTCTCACACAGTGGAGCATAGACAATGGTAATATAGTCCTATTTAGTCCTGGTTTCACTGGTTCCTATTAGTCCAAAGAGTGTTTAGTCCTGGTAAAACACATTCTGGTTTAGTCCTGGTTTGTCCTGATTTAGGAACTTTAGTCCTGTTTAGTCCTGTGTTTAGTCCTGGTTTTATCCCTGGTTTAGTCCTGGTTTACCTGGTTTAGTCCTGGTTTTTGGTTCCGGTTTAGTCCTGGTTAGTCCTGGTTTAGTCCTGGTTTAGTCCTCTTTAGTCCTGGTTTAGTCCTGGTTTAGTCCTGGTTGTGTTAGTCCTGGTTTAGTCCTGGTTTAGTCCTACTTTAGTCCTACTGGTTCAGTGTGTTTAGTCCTCAGTCCTACTTTGATCTGGTCTCGTGTGTGATCGTCCTGGTCTCTTGTTTGATCCTGGTTTAGTCTCATGTTTAGTGATCGTTTGTCCTGGTTTATGTCCTGATTTTAGTCCTGGTTTAGTGTGGTTTAGTCGTGTTTAGTGTGTTTAGTCCTGTCTTATGTCCTGATTTAGTCTGGTTTAGTGTTAGTCGTGTCTCATGTGTCCTGTTTCATGTCTGGTTTGTGTGATCATGTGTCCTCGTGTAGTCCTGTGTGATCCTGTTAGTCAGTGTGTGATCATGTTCTGGTTTAGTCCTGTTTAGTCTGGTTGAGTCCTGATTTGTGTCCACCTGGTGTGATCGTGTCTTGGGACTCTGTAGTCGTGTCTGTATGTGTGATCTGTGTCTCTGGTTGTGATGTGTTGGATCATGTGTGTGTGATCGTGTCTCACTGTGTTTCTTCTTTTAGTCAAACTTATCACGTGTGATTCGTGTGGCTCATGTCTCATTGTGATCGTGTCTCTTGTGTGATCATGTCTCATGTGTGATCGTGTCTCATGTGTGATCATGTCTCATGTGTGATCATGTCTCATGTGTGATCGTGTCTCACGTGTGATCGTGTCTCATGTGTGATGTGTCTCATGTGTGATCGTGTCTCATGTGTGATCGTGGTCTCATGTGTGATCGTGTCTCATGTGTGATCGTGTCTCGTGTGTGATCGTGTCTCGTGTGTGATCGTGTCTCGTGTGTGATCGTGTCTCAGTGGTGATCGTGTCTCATGTGTGATGTGTCTCACGTGTGATCGTGTCTCGTGTGTGATCGTGTCTCGTGTGTGATCGTGTCTCATGTGTGATCGTGTCTCGTGTGTGATCATGTCTCGTGTGTGATCATGTGTCTGTGTGTGATCATGTCTCGTGTGTGATCATGTCTCTTGTGTGATCATGTCTCATGTGTGCAGTGTGTGGATCAGTGTGTGAACATCAGGTGATCAGATGTGTGAGAGCATGTGTGATCAACACCAGCATGTGTGATCATGTCTGAGTGTGACACATTCTAGTGTGCATGTTAGAACAGCTCAGTGAACATGAGATCAAATGTCAACACCAGCATGGAGGTGTGTTCTCACGTTCTAGTGTGCTGGGGGGCTCAGCTCAGTGAACATCTCGTCAAATGGGCTGGGGGCTCGTGTTCTCGTGTGCTGGGGGCTCTCGTGTTCTCG
The DNA here is from genome assembly GCA_019594935.1 of Periophthalmus modestus. Lineage (NCBI taxonomy): Eukaryota > Metazoa > Chordata > Actinopteri > Gobiiformes > Gobiidae > Periophthalmus > Periophthalmus modestus. Next base: position 286,982 of record JAIEZT010000026.1, read on the forward strand.
TGTGCTGGGGGCTCGTGTTCTCGTGTGCTGGGGGCTCGTGTTCATACAGTTATACTTTAAAGTGCAGAGAGTGTTAGTTATAAACGTTAAAGGTGCTGTACCTGATAAAACTGAACTACGGTTTGCAGTGGCCCAAAGTTATTCCTCACTTATCTTTTTCATTCAGAGCTTCTTGATTACTCACCATGATGAGTTTATTCATGCTTGTCACAACTTTCAGAGACCTGAGCGGTCAGGGTAAGAGCAACTAGCATGCTCTGGGGCACTTCCTGATTATTGGGCGATAAGGTACTTTATAGTTAGATGCAGACAGTACACACTGGACTTATTTTGTCCTAATATATCTGTCCTGGGGCAAGGCACATTTGTAGTATCTATTCTGTATTTTTTGGTAAGCTAACTCATGTGTGTTGTGCTGTTTGCAGGTGGGCATCCACGTGAGCTGTGAGGACCTGTTCCTGGGCCGTCACTGGAGAGTCTGCCACGCCTACGCCACCTTCGTCACACAGCGCACTAAAGCTGGAAAGAAGGTGCCTCCTCAGACTCGTGTTTACTCTGACACTGACGCTGGGTTCTGCATGTGCTCTACAAACGACGGGGCAGAAAGTAGTAAAAATAAAAGGAAAAAAAAACATTGAATGACAGAAACATTTGGTCCATGGAGGAATGTTCAGCAGTTTCCACCGTGACACAAAGCTCAAATTAGCAAACACTGAGATATTTTTTTACATTGTCTAAAAACTCAAGAAAAAAACAAAATTGATTTAAAGAGCATGTGTCTGAGAGCCTGTGATCAGTCTGAGCTCATGGAGAGAAAAACTGAAAACTGTTGGCCAATGCTAATGCTAATGCTAATGCTAAGGCTTATGCTAAGGCTTATGCTAGCTAGCTTGTGACTGTAATGTTATTTGTTAGGGATTTGTTTAACAGCATAAATCAGCTCAGTTCCAACCAGGTCAGCTCTTTCTGGTCAGATTGTGTTCAAGCTCAGATAAACTTTAATTTGAGTAACAGTCTCAGACAGAGCAATGCCTCTAGTTTTTAAGAGCATGTGTCACGGTTTGTGTGGTGCGGACTTAAGTGCGGCACAAAAGAGTGTCCAAAAACAGGTTTATTAACAAAAAACAGAAAACAGAGCCTGCATGGTCCATAACCAAAAAACAGGAAAACAGATGAACAAACTGAAGAAGAACCAAAGACAGAGACGAACAAAAGACAAGGATCCAGCCACTAAACATGGACTAAACAGAATATAAAGGCTGCCCCCCTGATTGGCAACAAGGAACAGAGAGAGCCGACCAGGGAGGAGCAACTAAAAACAGGGAGGAACAAAGCTGGATCTGGGGTGGCGACGGGACAGGAACCAGGGAACAAGGAAGAGGGACACGGGACAGGAACCAGAACCAGGGACCACCGGCAGGGCAGACCAGGAGGGGAAGGGGACAGAAACCCCCCGGTGGTCAAAGGCAGGCAGGGACAGGGTCCAGGCAGGGACAGGGTCCAGGCAGGGACAGGGTCCAGACAGGGACAGGGTCCAGGCAGACAGGGACCAGGCAGGCCGTACAGCGCCCCCCGGTGGGGCAGCCGGGCAGGACCATCACATAAACCATCACAGCATGGGTGTAGGCAGTGGTAACATGGCTGCTCTGGGCACCTTTAAGAGCATGAGTTATAGACATAAGACTGTTTATATAAATGATCATATCTAACCTGCTAACCTCTGTGTTCCAAACAGGAAGTGATCATGTCACGCTTCCTGCTCCATCAACTCTGGCTTTAAATTCACTTTCTGTGTAAAAACTGTGTCTCTCTCTCTGAACCTGCTGCTGTCAGACTCGTTTCGGTCTTAAATGTTTATATTGTGGTTGTAGACAGTAGTTTTCAACATTAAATAACAGCACGTTTATATTACTCTGAGCTCTTATTCAGGGGTTTCATCTTGCTGTTACATGGCGCCATTTTGAGGACAGATCACTGTTCAAAAGATTCATTTCTGTTGGAACAATGTGACTTTTTTTAGTTTGGATACTAGTTTCAGTCCCGGTCTCGGCTCTCTCAGGTGATGCTGAAGCCGCTGGCGCCTCGCTCTCACGGTGAACACCTGGAGTACAGTCTGGCGGCCGAGAGGCGCCGGGTCAGGATGCTCCACGATGACATCATCAGAGACCTGCTCGCCAGTCGAGTCGTCGAACCAGGTGAGACTCAACAACAGACCTGGAGATGTGTTTGTTTCATTCACACGTTTGAGTATCTGCAGGTGTGTGTTCTACCTGTGTGTTTGTGTTCTACCTGTGTTCTGTGTTCTGTAGGTGTGTGTTCTGTGTGTTCTACCTGTGTTCTGTAGGTGTGTGTTCTACCTGTGTTCTGTTTTCTGTAGGTGTGTGTTCTACCTGTGTTCTGTGTGTTCTGTAGGTGTGTGTTCTCTGTGTTCTGTGTGTTCTGTAGGTGTGTGTTCTGTGTGTTCTGTAGGTGTGTGTTCTACCTGTGTTCTGTGTTCTGTAGGTGTGTGTTCTGTGTGTTCTACCTGTGTTCTGTAGGTGTGTGTTCTCTGTGTTCTACCTGTGTTCTGTAGGTGTGTGTTCTACCTGTGTTCTGTGTTCTGTAGGTGTGGATGTGCAGGACGAGGCTGTATCTGCTGTGAAGACCAGAGTGGAGAGTGTGGAGCTGGTGCTGCCTCCTCACGCGAACCACCAGGTCTGAGTCTCTGTGTCCTCTGTGTGTCCTCTGTGTGTCCTGTGTGTGTCCTCTGTCCTGTGTGTGTCCTCTGTGTAGGTGTGTGTGTCTCTGTGTGTCCTCTGTGTGTCCTCTGTGTGTCCTCTGTGTCCTCTGTGTGTGTCCTCTGTGTGTCCGTGTGTGTGTCCTCTGTGTGTCCTTTGTGTGTGTCCTCTGTGTGTCCTCTGTGTGTCCTTTGTGTGTCCTGTGTGTGTCCTCGAGGTGTGTCCTCTGTGTGTCCTCTGTGTGTCCTCTGTGTCCTCTGTGTGTCCTCTGTGTGTCCTGTGTGTGTCCTCTGTGTGTCCTCTGTGTGTCCTCTGTGTGTCCTCTGTGTGTCCTCTGTGTGTCCTCTGTGTGTCCTGTGTGTGTCCTCTGTGTGTCCTTTGTGTGTCCTTTGTGTGTCCTCTGTGTGTCCTCTGTGTGTCCTCTGTGTGTCCTCTGTGTGTCCTCTGTGTGTCCTCTGTGTGTCCTCTATGTGTCCTCTGTGTGTCCTCTGTGTCCTCTGTGTGTCCTCTGTGTGTCCTGTGTGTGTCCTCTGTGTGTCCTCTGTGTGTCCTCTGTGTGTCCTCTGTGTGTGTCCTCTGTGTGTCCTCTGTGTGTCCTCTGTGTGTCCTCTGTGTGTCCTCTGTGTGTCCTCTGTGTGTCCTCTGTGTGTCCTCTGTGTGTCCTCTGTGTGTGTCCTCTGTGTGTCCTCTGTGTGTCCTCTGTGTCTCTGTCTGATTTTTACTATAAATAACTAAACATTTTTTGGCAAAACAAATGGTGGATATTTTGAAGATTTGAATATAAAATATTAAAAGTAGTAGAACAGTGTGTCCAAACTTGTGCCGGTCGTGTGTGTCCTGAGGTTTGTGTTGTTTTATTCTCAGGTCAACACTTTTGGAGGACAGATCATGGCCTGGATGGTTAACGTGGCCACTATAGCAGCCAGGTATTAGACACGCCCCAGACATGCCCCGAGACACGCCCCCCAGACATGCCCCGAGACACCCCCCCCCAGACACGCCCTCAGACATGCCCCGAGACACGCCCCCAGATACGCCCCAGACATGCCCCGAGACACGCCCCCCCCCAGACACGCCCCCCCAGACATGCCCCGAAACACGCCCCTCCAGACACGCTCTCAGATACGCCCCGAGACACGCCCCCCACACCCCCCCAGACACGCCCTCAGACACGCCCTCTGACACATCCCCAGACACGCTCTCAGATATGCCCCCAGACACGCACCGAGACACGCCCCCCCAGACACGCCCCCCAGACACGCCCTCAGATACGCCCCGAGACACACTCCCCCCAGACACGCCCTCAGACACGTCCTCAGACACACCCCGAGACACGCCCCCCAGACACATCCTGATACACATCCTCAGACACGCCCTCACGTCACAGAAACATGCGGCTCATGTTTCTGTGACGTTTCTGTCTGTGACGTGCAGTAAAAGCACAATGTTTATTTTAAAGCAACTCAAATAAATACAGCAGGTGTAAAAACACTTTACAATGTCGGTACTACAGGGTAAATGTGTTTATTATAATATCAGACAGTACAATTCCACTTCGATCAGTGCTGTTTATAACAGTGTGTGTGTTTTGTGTGTGTTTTGTGTGTTTTGCATGTGTTTTGTGTGTTTTGTGTGTTTTGCGTGTGTTTTGTGTGTTTTGTGTGTTTTCCGTGTTTTGCGTGTGTTTTGTGTGTGTTTTATGTGTTTTGTGTGTGTTTTGTGTATTTTGTGTGTGTTTTATGTGTTTTATGTGTTTTGTGTGTTTTGTGTGTGTTTGTGTGTGTGTTTGTGTGTGTTTTGTGTGTGTTTTGTGTGTTTTGTGTGTGTTTTCCGTGTTTTGCGTGTGTTTTGTGTGTGTTTTATGTGTTTTGTGTGTGTTTTGTGTATTTTGTGTGTGTTTTGTGTGTTTTGTGTGTGTTTTCCGTGTTTTGCGTGTGTTTTGTGTGTGTTTTATGTGTTTTGTGTGTTTTGTGTGTGTTTTGTGTGTGTTTGGCATGTGTTTTGTGTGTGTTTTGTGTGTGTTTTATGTGTTTTTTGTTTGTGTGTGTTTTTGTGTGTGTTTTGTGTGTGTTTTTGCATGTGTTTGTGTGTGTTTTTTGTGTTGTGTGTTTTGTGTGTGTGTTTTGTTGTGTTGTGTTTTGTGTGTTTTTTGTGTGTGTGTGTGTGTTTGGTGTGTTTTGTGTGTGTGTGTTTGTGTTTTTGTGTGTGTTTTTATGTGTTTTTTGTGTGTTTTGTGTGTGTTTTGTGTGTGTTTTGTGTGTGTTTTGCATGTGTTTTGTGTGTGTTTTGTGTGTGTTTGTGTGTTTTTGTGTGTTTTGTGTGTGTTTTGTGTGTGTTTTGCATGTGTTTTGTGTGTTTTGCGTGTGTTTGGCATGTGTTTTGTGTGTTTTGCGTGTGTTTTGTGTGTGTTTTGCGTGTGTTTGGCATGTGTTTTGCATGTTCTGTGTCCGTGTGGCAGTCGTCTGTGTCAGGCTCACCCGACTCTTCGTGGGATTGACATGTTTAAGTTCCGGGGCCCGTCGCAGGTGGGGGACCGTCTGCTGCTGAGGGCCATCGTCAACAACGCCTTTAAGAACAGGTCTGTAGGTGAAACGGCTCTTTGACTGAACAGATCCAAAAGAGTCGGATCTCACGAAGGAGCCTAAAGTCCCGTCACTAACGCTCACACGTACCTGCAGTATGGAGGTGGGGGTCCGAGCTGAGGCCTACCAGGAGGAGGGGCCTAACCGACACATAAACTCCGCCTTCATGATCTTCGAGGTCCTGGATAAGGACGGGAAACTCTGCCTGTTACCACGGATACGGCCGGAGCCTGTGGTGAGTCTGTTCCTCTCGTTCACACTCACAGGGAGCTCCGAGAGAGTTAAACGACAGAATTCACATCGACTTTGGCCCAAAACCCGTCAGACTCTCGTGTCCCAGTGCACACACAGGTCACAAAAACAAACAGGTGTGAACTGGAGCCTACGAGACGTTCAGGGGCTTCAGGAAATTAGCCTTGATGCTAACATTTCGTAGCTGTAAATGCTAAAAAAACAGCTACATACAAAAAACCTCAGAAAGAGAAAAGTGACACCTCATGTACACGACGTTTGGACACAAACACATGCAAACGTTTGACTGATCTGCTCCACCTGTGTCCCACCTGTGTCCCACCTGTGTCCCACCTGTGTCCCACCTGTGTCCCACCTGTGTCCACCTGTGCTCCACCTGTGTTCCACCTGTGCTCCCACCTGTGCCCCACCTGTGCCCCACCTGTGTCCACCTGTGTGTTCCACCTGTGTTCCACCTGTGCTCCACCTGTGTCCCACTGTGTGTCCCACCTGTGTCCCACCTGTGTCCCACCTGTGTCCCACCTGTGCTGCTCCACCTGTGTTCCACCGCTGCTCCACCTGTGTCCCACCTGTGTTCCACCTGTGCTCCACCTGTGTCCCACCTGTGTCCCACCTGTGTCCCACCTGTGTCCCACCTGTGCTGCTCCACCTGTGTTCCACCGCTGCTCCACCTGTGTCCCACCTGTGTTCCACCTGTGTTCCACCTGTGTCCCACCTGTGTCCCACCTGTGTTCCACCTGTGTCCCACCTGTGTTCCACCTGTGTCCCACCTGTGTTCCACCTGTGTTCCACCTGTGTCCCACCTGTGCTGCTCCACCTGTGTTCCACCTGTGTCCCACCTGTGTCCCACCTGTGTCCCACCTGTGTCCCACCTGTGTTCCACCTGTGTTCCACCTGTGCTGCTCCACCTGTGTTCCACCTGTGTCCCACCTGTGTTCCACCTGTGTTCCCACCTGTGTCCCACCTGTGTCCCACCTGTGTCCCACCTGTGTTCCACCTGTGTGCTCCACCTGTGTTCCACCTGTGTTCACCTGTGTTCCACCTGTGTTCCACCTGTGTCCCACCTGTGTTCCACCTGTGTCCTCCACCTGTGTTCCACCTGTGTTCCACCCACCTGTTCCACCTGTGTCCCACCTGTGTTCCACCTGTGTCCCACCTGTGTTCCACCTGTGTTCCACCTGTGTCCCACCTGTGTTCCACCTGTGTCCCACCTGTGTTCCACCTGTGTCCCACCTGTGTCCCACCTGTGTTCCACCTGTGTTCCACCTGTGCTCCACCTGTGTCCCACCTGTGTTCCACCTGTGTTCCACCTGTGTTCCACCTGTGCTGCTCCACCTGTGTTCCACCTGTGTCCCACCTGTGTCCCACCTGTGTCCCACCTGTGCTCCACCTGTGTCCCACCTGTGTCCCACCTGTGTTCCACCTGTGTTCCACCTGTGCTCCACCTGTGTCCCACCTGTGTTCCACCTGTGTGTTCCACCTGTGTGCCCCACCTGTGCTGTGTTCCACCTGTGTTCCACCTGTGTTCCCTGTGTCCACCTGTGTCCCACCTGTGTTCCACCTGTGTCCCACCTGTGTCCCCTGTGTCCACCTGTGTCCCACCTGTGTCCCACCTGTCCCACCTGTGTCCCACCTGTGTCCCACCTGTGTTCCACCTGTGTTCCACCTGTGTCCCACCTGTGTGTCCCACCACCTGTGTCCCCACCTGTGTGCTCCACCTGTGTCCCACCTGTGTTCACCTGTGTCCACCTGTGTCCACCTGTGTCCCACCTGTGTCCCACCTGTGTTCCACCTGTGTCCCACCTGTGTCCACCTGTGTCCACCTGTGTCCCACCTGTGTCCCACCTGTGTCCCACCTGTGTCCACCTGTGTCCCACCTGTGTTCCACCTGTGTCCCACCTGTGTCCCACCTGTGTGTCCACCTGTGTTCCACCTGTGTGTGTGTCCACCTGTGTCCACCTGTGTCCCACCTGTGTCCCACCTGTGTCCCACCTGTGTCCCACCTGTGTTCCACCTGTGTCCCACCTGTGTTCCACCTGTGTCCCACCTGTGTTCCACCTGTGTTCCACCTGTGTCCCACCTGTGTCCCACCTGTGTCTCCACCTGTGTCCACCTGTGTCCCACCTGCCTCCCTGTGTTCCACCTGTGTCCCACCTGTGTCCCACCTGTCCCACCTGTGTCCCACCTGTGTCCCACCTGTGTCCCACCTGTGTCCCACCTGTGTCCACTGTGTCCCACCTGTGTTCCACCTCCACCTGTGTTCCCACCTGTGTCCCACTGTGTGTCCCACCTGTGTCCACCTGTGTCCCCCACCTGTGTCCCACCTGTGTCCCACCTGTGTCCCACCTGTGTCCCACCTGTGTCCCACCTGTGTCCCACCTGTGTCCCACCTGTGTCCCACCTGTGTCCCACCTGTGTCCCACCTGTGTCCCACCTGTGTGCTCCACCTGTGTCCCACCTGTGTCCCACCTGTGTCCCACCTGTGTTCCACCTGTGTCCACCTGTGTCCCACCTGTGTCCCACCTGTGCCCCCTCCCTGTGTCCCACCTGTGCTCCACCTGTGTTCCACCTGTGTTCCACCTGTGTTCCACCTGTGTTCCACCTGTGCTCCACCTGTGCTCCACCTGTGCTCCACCTGTGCTGTTCCCTCAGGAGGGGCGGAGGCGCTTTGAGGAGGCCATCGCTCGTAAGAAGATCCGTCTGGACAGGTAGTGTTCAGTTTGTGTGACTTTTCAGATATAAACGACACTAAAGGACGGTTCTCTCCTGTGTTTTAGAAAATACATCATCTCCCGTCAACAGGCGGAGGTTCCCCTGTCAGTGCCCTGGGACCCCACCAACCAGGTCACATAATACCCCTGTACACGCTGTATTTACCCCAAATACCCCTGTACACACTGTATTTACCCCAAATACCCCTGTACACGCTGTATTTACCCCACCCCTGTACACACTGTATTTACCCCAAATACCCCTGTACACACTGTATTTACCCCAAATACCCCTGTACACACTGTATTTACCCCAAATACCCCTGTACACGCTGTATTTACCCCAAATACCCCTGTACACACTGTATTTACCCCAAATACCCCTGTACACACTGTATTTACCCCAAATACCCCTGTACACACTGTATTTACCCCAAATACCCCTGTACACTCTGTATTTACCCCAAATACCCCTGTACACACTGTATTTACCCCAAATACCCCTGTACACACTGTATTTACCCCAAATACCCCTGTACACACTGTATTTACCCCAAATACCCCTGTACACACTGTTTACCCCAAATACCCCTGTACACACTGTATTTACCCCAAATACCCTGTACACACTGTATTTACCCCAAATACCCCTGTACACACTGTATTTACCCACAATACACCTGTACACACTGTATTTACCCCAAATACCCCTGTACACACTGTATTTACCCCAAATACCCCTAATACACACTGTATTTACCCCAAATACCCTGTACACACTGTATTTACCCCAAATACCCCTGTACACGCTGTATTTACCCCAAATACCCCTGTACACGCTGTATTTACCCCAAATACACCTGTACACGCTGTATTTACCCCAAATACCCCTGTACACGCTGTATTTACCCCAAATACACCTGTACACGCTGTATTTACCCCAAATACCCCTGTACACGCTGTATTTACCCCAAATACCCCTGTACACACTGTATTTACCCCAAATACCCCTGTACACACTGTATTTACCCAAATACCCCTGTACACCCTGTATTTACCCCAAATACCCTGTACACACTGTATTTACCCCAAATACCCTGTACACGCTGTATTTACCCCAAATACCCCTGTACACACTGTATTTTACCCCAAATACACCTGTACACGCTGTATTTACCCCAAATACCCCTGTACACGCTGTATTTACCCCAAATACCCCTGTACACGCTGTATTTACCCCAAATACCCCTGTACACGCTGTATTTACCCCAAATACCCCTGTACGCGCTGTATTACCCCAAATACCCCTGTACACGCTGTATTTACTCCAAATACCCCTGTACACACACTGTATTTACCCCAAATACCCCTGTACACGCTGTATTTACCCCCAAATACACCTGTACACGCTGTATTTCCCCAAATACCCCTGTACACGCTGTATTTGGGTTAATTACCCCTGTACACGCTGTATTTACCCCAAATACCCCTGTACACGCTGTATTTACTGGGTTTATTCTCCCTGTACACGCTGTATTTTATTCCCCCTGTACCCCTGTATTCACCCTGTGCTCTGGGTTTATTCTCCCTGTGCTCTGCTGTATTTACCCCAAATACCCCTGTACACGCTGTATTTACCCCAAATACCCCTGTACACACTGTTTATTACCCCAAATACCCCTGTACACACTGTATTTACCCCAAAATACCCCTGTACACACTGTATTTACCCCAAATACCCCTGTACACTCTGTATTTACCCCAAAATACACCTGTACACTCTGTATTTACCCCAAATACCCCTGTACACACTGTATTTACCCCTAATACCCCTGTACACACTGTATTTACCCCTAATACCCCTGTACACACTGTATTTACCCCATGTGACCTTGACGTGACTCTGTGTTAAACATTAAATCTGAACGAGGCCAAAAGTCGTAATGATCAGATTAAAACCGACGCCTCATAAAAACGAGACGAGGACGAAGGTCGAGTCCAGTCGAATCCTTCAAACTAAAAGCATCAGTTTGTCTAACAAGGTCCTGGGGTTTATTCTCCCTGTGCTCTGGGTTTATTCTCCCTGTGCTCTGGGTTTTTTCTCCCTGTGTTAAGGGGTTTATTCTCCCTGTGCTCTGGGTTTATTCTCCCTGTGTTAAGGGGTTTATTCTCCCTGTGTTAAGGGTTTATTCTCCCAGTGCCTGGGTTTGTTCTCCCTGTGCTCTGGGTTTATTCTCCCTGTGTCTGGGTTTATTCTCCCTGTGTTAAGGGGTTTATTCTCCCTGTGTTATGGGGTTTATTCTCCCTGTGCTCTGGGTTTATTCTCCTGTGCTCTGGGTTTATTCTCCCTTGTGTTATTCCCCTGGGTTTATTCTCCCTGTGCTCTGGGTTTATTCTCCCTGTGCTCTGGGTTTATTCTCCCTGTGCTCTGGGTTTATTCTCCCTGTGCTCTGGGTTTATTCTCCCTGTGCTCTGGGTTTATTTCTCCCAGTGCTCTGGGTTTATTCTCTCTGTGCTCTGGGTTTATTCTCCCTGTGCTCTGGGTTTATTCTCCCTGTGCTCTGGGTTTATTCTCCCTGTGCTCTGGGTTTTATTCTCCCTGTGCTCTGGGTTTATTCTCCCTGTGCCTGGGTTTTATTCTCTCTGTGCTCTGGGTTTATTCTCCCTGTCCCTGGGTTTATTCTCCCTGTGCTCTGGGTTTATTCTCCCTGTGCTCTGGGTTTATTCTCCCTGTGCTCTGGGTTTATTCTCCCTGTGCTCTGGGTTTATTCTCCCTGTGCTCTGGGTTTATTCTCCCTGTGCTCTGGGTTTATTCTCCCTGTGCTCTGGGTTTATTCTCCCTGTGCTCTGGGTTTATTCTCCTGTGCCCTGGGTTTATTCTCCCTGTGCTCTGGGTTTATTCTCCCTTGTGCTCTGGGTTTATTCTCCCTGTGCTCTGGGTTTATTCTCCGTGCTCTGGGTTTATTTTTCCCTGTGCTCTGGGTTTATTCTCCCTGTGCTCTGGGTTTATTCTCCCTGTGCTCTGGGTTTATTCTCCCTGTGTTATTGGGTTTATTCTCCCTGTGCTCTGGTTTCCTCTAACATTAAAATCATTCTTTAATCAAAACCTCAAATAAAAAAGTGGATTATTGTTACACTTTAATTATTTTTACAAGGGACAAAGTGAAAACTCGTCCTGTGCTTCACTTTTTGTGTCGTTGTCAGTTTTTTAATTTGAAGTTTTTTGTCTGTGTTTATCTGAACGGCTGGACTCACACTTTTCTCATTTTGTCGCAGGTTTATTTGAGCTACAACAACGTCTCTGCTCTGAAGATGTTGGCGGCTCAGAACGACTGGCACCTGAGCTCAGAGAAGGACCAGGTCTGATGAACTTCAAACTCCACTTTGATACGAGGGAGTCGATACTCGATACGATTCTGATACCACGATGATCAGAAAAAAACTCTTTATTTACACAATAGAATGTGATTTATGACATTAAATATAGCACTTTGTGTCACATGTTTGTTATATGTGTGTTGTGTTACATGTGTGTTGTGTGTGTGTTGTGTTACATGTTTGTTATATGTGTGTTGTGTGTGTGTTGTGTTACATGTGTGTTGTGTGTGTGTTGTGTTACATGTTTGTTATATGTGTGTTGTGTTACATGTGTGTTGTATGTGTGTGTTGTGTGTGTGTTGTGTTACATGTGTGTTGTGTGTGTGTTGTGTTACATGTTTGTTATATGTGTGTTGTGTGTGTGTTGTGTTACATGTGTGTTGTATGTGTTGTGTGTGTGTTGTGTTACATGTGTGTTGTGTGTGTGTTGTGTTACATGTGTGTTGTGTTACATGTGTGTTGTGTGTGTGTTGTGTGTGTGGTTGTGTTACATGTTTGTTATATGTGTGTTGTATGTGTGTTGTGTTACATGTGTGTTGTGCGTGTGTTGTGCGTGTGTTGTGTTACATGTGTGTTGTGTGTGTGTTGTGTTACATGTGTGTTGTGTGTGTGTTGTGTTACATGTGTGTTGTGTGTGTGTTGTGTTACATGTTTGTTATATGTGTGTTGTATGTGTGTTGTGTTACATGTGTGTTGTGTGTGTTGTGCGTGTGTTGTGTTACATGTGTGTTGTGTTACATGTGTGTTGTGTGTGTTGTGCGTGTGTTGTGTTACATGTGTGTTGTGTTACATGTGTGTTGTGTGTGTGTTGTGTTACATGTGTGTTGTGTGTGTTGTGTTACATGTGTGTTGTGTTACATGTGTGTTGTGTGTGTGTTATGTGTGTGTTGTGTTACATGTGTGTTGTGTGTGTGTGTGTTACATGTGTGTGTGTTGTGTGTGTTGTGTGTGTGTTGTGCGTGTGTTGTGTTACATGTGTTAATCCTCAGTGGGTTGAGGTTCAGGTTCAGGTTCAGGTTCAGGTTCAGGTTCAGGTTCACTCTGGTCCATCTGGTTTATTCTCGTCTCTTGAGACAGAGACACATCAGTTTAAACAGACTCAGAGAGACTCATTTCTGTGACTGATTCTTTTCCCTCCTTTTCTGTGTCAGGTGCAGTTCTACACGGTGGAGCACCCCACGATGCTGAGCTTCAGGGTGGAGGCGGAGGTGGACGTCCCGGCTCCCAGGGCCTTTAGTCTGTTGTCCGAGCTCAGCACCAGGCACCTCTGGGACCCCCACTACAAGTGAGACTTATGAGGGTAAAGAGGAGTACCCCAGTGTGGGACATAAAAGAGGAGTACCCCAGTGTGGGACATAAAAGAGGAGTCACCCCAGTGTGGGACATAAAAGAGGAGTACCCCAGTGTGGGACATAAAAGAGGAGTACCCCAGTGTGGGACATAAAAGAGGAGTACCCCAGTGTGGGACATAAAAGAGGAGTACCCCAGTGTGGGACATAAAAGAGGAGTCACCCCAGTGTGGGACATAAAAGAGGAGTACCCCAGTGTGGGACATAAAAGAGGAGTACCCCGGTGTGGAACATAAAAGAGGAGTACCCCAGTGTGGGACATAAAAGAGGAGTACCCCAGTGTGGGACATTTACTCTGACAGGTCTGAGGCCCGGGTGTCATTTTATATCAGACTTCACAATATTTCATATAAAGCTACAGCAAATAATATTCATCCACCATGTTCTTCCTCTTATCCGGGGCCGGGTCACGGGGGCATCAGTCTAAACAGGGACTCCCAGACTTCCCTCACCCCAGACACGTCCTCCAGCTCCTCCGGTGGGACCCCAAGGTGTTCCCAGGCCAGAGAGACATAGTCCCTCCAGTTTGTCCTGGGTCTTCCCTGGGGCCTCCTCCCGGTGGGACATGCCCAGAACACCTCCCTAGGGAGGCGTCCAGGAGGCATCCTGAGCAGATGCTCGAGCCTCAGCTGGTTCCTCTCGACGTGAAGGAGCAGCGGCTCTACTCCGAGCTCCTCCCGTGTGACTGAGCTCCTCACCCTGTCTCTAAGGGAGCGCCCAGCCACTCTGCGGAGGAAACTCATTTCAGCCGCTTGTATCTGTGATCTTGTCCTTTCGGTCATGACCCAGAGTGATGACCAGAGGTGAGGGTAGGAACCTAGATTGAGGTAAATCGAGAACTTTGCCTTTCGACTCAGCTCCTTCTTCACCACAACAGACGATACAGTGACATCATCACTGCAGACGCTGCACCGATCCACCTGTCAATCTCACGCTCCATCCTCCCCTCACTCTGAACAAGACCCGAGATACTTGAACTCCTCCACTTGGGGCAAGGGCTCATCACCCACCCGGAGAGGGCAAACCACTAGGGGTGTGCTAAAATATCGATACACCGATATGTATCGATATTATTAAAATCGATATGGTATCGATTCTTTTGTTTCCTAGTATCGATATCGATATCCCCCCCAGACGTTACTCTTTACGGGTGAAGAGAAGCAAGAGAAACGAAAATGTCAGAAAAAATGTTTCAACCGCCTTCCTCCTCTAGTTAGAAACATGCATTAATCAAAAAGCACCTTATTGGATTTTTTAATCTTCAATAAATGGAAGATAAATGCACCATTTAATGTTTTTTTTGGTTAGTTTTTTTTTTTTGTTTTTTTTTTGTGAAAATTGGGTTGACCATGTAAGTAAGGTTGAAGGCCTTTATTTTTTCTGAATCGTATCGTATTGATTTGAAATATATCGTATCGAATCGTATCGTATCGACATGGCACTGTATCGAGATACGTATCGTATCGTGGACTGTGTATCGAGGTACGTATCGTATCGGCAGCTTCTTGGTGATACCCAGCCCTACAAACCACCTTTTTCCAGTTATGTCGTCAGATTTGGAGGAGCTGATTCTCATCTCAGACGTCCTCAAACGTGTGAATGAAACAAAACTCCAGGTGTTTTTGAGGAAACATCTTTAGAACCTAAAGCTCAAACTTATTAAACGGTGTAAGTGTTTCGTCTGTAGGGAGTGTGAGCTGATCCGCCGTGTGGACGCCGATAACGCCCTGTACCGTGTGGTGACCCCCCCGGTGAGAGCAGGGGCTGTGGGCTCCCCTACATCGCCCCCTACAGGACAGGGTGTGCTGCAGGACTTTATACTGTTGGCCTCAAAGAGGAAACCCTGTGCCAGCGGGTCAGTGTCACCACATTATCTGTCCCCCCAGGAACGAGTGTAAATGTTGTGTTCCTCCTCAGTGTAAATGTGTGTCTCAGTGTGAATGTTGTGTTTCTCAGTGTAAATGTTGTGTGTCTCAGTGTAAATGTTGTGTTTCTGTGTAAATGTTGTGTTCCTCAGTGTAGATGTTGTGTTTCTCAGTGTAGATGTTGTGTTTCTCAGTGTAGATGTTGTGTGTCTCAGTGTAAATGTTGTGTTTCTCAGTGTAGATGTTGTGTTTCTCAGTGTAGATGTTGTGTGTCTCAGTGTAGATGTTGTGTTTCTCAGTGTAGATGTTGTGTCTCAGTGTAGATGTTGTGTGTCTCAGTGTAGATGTTGTGTGTCTCAGTGTAGATGTTGTGTTTCTCAGTGTAGATGTTGTGTGTCTCAGTGTAGATGTTGTGTTTCTCAGTGTAAATGTTGTGTTCTCAGTGTAGATGTTGTGTGTCTCAGTGTGTGTGTGTCTCAGTGTAGATGTTGTGTGTCTCAGTGTAGATGTTGTGTTTCTCAGTGTAGATGTTGTGTGTCTCAGTGTAGATGTTGTGTTTCTCAGTGTAGATGTTGTGTTTCTCAGTGTAGATGTTGTGTGTCTCAGTGTAAATGTTGTGTGTCTCAGTGTAGATGTTGTGTGTCTCAGTGTAGATGTGTTTCTCAGTGTAGATGTTGTGTTTCTCAGTGTAAATGTTGTGTTTCTCAGTGTAGATGTTGTGTGTCTCAGTGTAGATGTTGTGTTTCTCAGTGTAGATGTTGTGTTTCTCAGTGTAGATGTTGTGTGTCTCAGTGTAAATGTTGTGTGTCTCAGTGTAGATGTTGTGTGTCTCAGTGTAGATGTTGTGTGTCTCAGTGTAGATGTTGTGTTTCTCAGTGTAGATGTTGTGTTCTCAGTGTAGATGTTGTGTGTCTCAGTGTAGATGTTGTGTTTCTCAGTGTAGATGTTGTGTGTCTCAGTGTAAATGTTGTGTTTCTCAGTGTAGATGTTGTGTTTCTCAGTGTAGATGTTGTGTTTCTCAGTGTAAGATGTTGTGTTTCTCAGTGTAGATGTTGTGTGTTTCTCAGTGTAGATGTTGTGTGTCTCAGTGTAGATGTTGTGTGTCTCAGTGTAGATGTGTTGTGTTTCAGTGTAGATGTTGTGTTTCTCAGTGTAGATGTGTGTGTGTCTCAGTGTAGATGTTGTGTGTCTCTGTGGATGTTGTGTTCTCAGTGTAGATGTTGTGTGTCTCAGTGTAGATGTTGTGTTCTCAGTGTAGATGTTGTGTTTCTCAGTGTAAATGTTGTGTTTCTCAGTGTAGATGTTGTGTGTCTCAGTGTAGATGTTGTGTGTCTCAGTGTAGATGTTGTGTCTCAGTGTAGATGTTTGTGATGTGTAGATGTTGTGTCTCAGTGTAGATGTTGTGTGTCTCAGTGTAAATGTTGTGTTTCTCAGTGTAGATGTTGTGTGTCTCAGTGTATGTGTTGTGTTCTCAGTGTAGATGTTGTGTGTCTCAGTGTAGATGTTGTGTGTCTCAGTGTAGATGTGTGTGTCTCAGTGTAGATGTTGTGTGTCTCAGTGTAGATGTTGTGTGTCTCAGTGTAAATGTTGTGTGTCTCAGTGTAAATGTTGTGTGTCTCAGTGTAGATGTTGTGTGTGTGTCTCAGTGTAGATGTTGTGTGTCTCAGTGTAAATGTTGTGTGTCTCAGTGTAGATGTTGTGTGTGTCTCAGTGTAGATGTTGTGTGTCTCAGTGTAGATGTTGTGTGTGTCTCAGTGTAGATGTGTTTCTCAGTGTAGATGTTGTGTGTCTCAGTGTAGATGTTGTGTGTTTCTCAGTGTAGATGTTGTGTGTCTCAGTGTAGATGTTTGTGTTCTCAGTGTAGATGTTGTGTGTCTCAGTGTAGATGTTGTGTGTGTCTCAGTGTAGATGTTGTGTGTCTCAGTGTAGATGTTGTGTGTCTCAGTGTAGATGTTGTGTGTCTCAGTGTAGATGTTGTGTGTCTCAGTGTAAATGTTGTGTGTCTCAGTGTAGATGTTGTGTGTCTCAGTGTAGATGTTGTGTGTCTCAGTGTAGATGTTGTGTGTCTCAGTGTAGATGTTGTGTGTCTCAGTGTAGATGTTGTGTTTCTCAGTGTAGATGTTGTGTGTCTCAGTGTAGATGTTGTGTGTCTCAGTGTAGATGTTGTGTGTCTCAGTGTAGATGTTGTGTGTCTCAGTGTAGATGTTGTGTGTCTCAGTGTAGATGTTGTGTGTCTCAGTGTAGATGTTGTGTGTCTCAGTGTAAATGTTGTGTTTCTGTGTAAATGTTGTGTGTCTCAGTGTAGATGTTGTGTGTCTCAGTGTAGATGTTGTGTTCCTCAGTGTAGATGTTGTGTGTCTCAGTGTAGATGTTGTGTGTCTCAGTGTAGATGTTGTGTGTCTCAGTGTAGATGTTGTGTTTCTCAGTGATCCGTTTGTCGTCGCTTTACGCTCCGTCACTCTTCCCACTCACCCTCCGACCGACGGCTTCACCCGCGGAGAAGTGCTGTGTGCGGGATTCACCATCCTGGAGACGCCCGACGACAAGGCTCTGGTACAAAAACAACAACAACACAACAACAACAACACAACAACACAACACAACAGTACCTGTGTGAAGTACTTGAAGAGTACACAGTACACAGATCTGTGTACACAGGCTCACACTGGTTTAAAGTTACTACTCTGTCTTCCTCTGGTCAGATCTCGTACTACAACCAGGCGTCTGCGGAGCTGCTGCTGCCTCTCATCTCCACAGACATGGCTGGGCTGTCCTCCTCCTTCTACCACACCTTCTGCTCCTGCCGCCAGTACCTCAGTCTCCACCGGCTCCCTTCACTCCAGGACCTGAGTCTGCAGAGAGCCGCGAGCCACGAGAGCCAGTCCTCCGAGAGCGACACTGAACGCCTCACAGGAACAGTCGTACGCACCCAGCTCTGAGCGCCTGAACGCACCACAGCACTGAACACAGCACAGCACCTGAACACACCACAGCACTGAACACAGCACCTGAACACACCACAGCACTGAACACAGCACCTGAACACAGCACAGCACCTGAACACAGCACAGCACCTGAACACACCACAGCACTGAACACAGCACTGAACACAGCACTGAACACACCACCACTGCACCTGAACACAGCACCTGAACACACCACAGCACCTGAACACACCACAGCACCTGAACACAGCACAGCACCTGAACACAGCATCTGAACACATCACCTGAATACACCACAGCACCTGAACACACCACATGCACACTGAACACACCACAGCACTGACACACAGCACCGTGTGAAACACACTGAACACAGCACCTGAAACACTGCACACTGAACACAGCACACTGAACACTGCTGAACCTGAAACATGTTGCACCTGAAACAACACACAGCACCTGAACACACCACAGCACTGAACACTGCACCTGAACACACCACTGAACACACCACTGAACACACCACAGCACTGAACACACCGCAGCACTGAACACAGCACCTGAACACACCACTGCACCTGAACACGGCACCTGAACGCACCATAGCACCTGAACACGTCACAGCACCTGAACGCACCATAGCACCTGAAACACACCACTGAACACACCACAGCACTGAACACTGCACCTGAAACACACCACTGAACACACCACAGCACTGCACTGAACACACCGCAGCACTGAACACAGCACCTGAACGCACCATTGCACCTGAACGCACCACGGACACAGTCATGAGGAAAGGTGAAGTGCCGAAGCGAAACAAAACAAACGTGGCGACACAGACAAAGTTGGACAAACTTAAAAAAAAACTTTTCAAAAAACAAACTTAGATGTGGTACTTTAGTGAAATACTCTGACGTGCAGAGGGAAGCACTTTGTGCTTTTGTGGAGAGAACGATGTCGGTGTTTTTTCTCTCAAATAGATTTAACTGAAGTTTTATTTTTCTGTTGTGATGCTTCGACCAATCAGATTCAAATATTAGCAGCAGGGCAGACGCAAGGCATTCTGGGAAATAACTGTTGATGAGAAGAGCTGGAGGAGAAAGTTTTTAAGACGACGCTGGAGCTGATGTTTTTTACTCTGAGTCTGAGTCTCAAAAACATTTGTGATTTTAAAATATTTTTACTTTGTGTTTTATAGATTTGATAAATGTGAAATTATGTCGTTTATATAAAACAGTTTAACGCACAAACTTTAACTAGAGATTTTATGATTAAAGTGTTTTGTACTGACGCAGAACATGAGGTACTCTTACAGACGTGTGAGGTACTCTTATAGATGTGTATGAGGTACTCTTATAGACGTGTATGAGGTACTCTTATAGACGTGTGAGGTACTCTTACAGACGTGTGAGGTACTCTTATAGATGTGTGAGGTACTCTTATAGACGTGTATGAGTACTCTTATAGACGTGTATGAGGTACTCTTATAGATGTGTGAGGTACTCTTATAGACGTGTATGAGGTACTCTTATAGACGTGTATGAGGTACTCTTATAGACGTGTGAGGTACTCTTATAGATGTGTATGAGGTACTCTTATAGACGTGTATGAGGTACTCTTATAGACGTGTGAGGTACTCTTATAGACGTGTATGAGGTACTCTTATAGATGTGTATGAGGTACTCTCTATAGACGTGTATGAGGTACTCTTATAGATGTGTATGAGGTACTCTTATAGACATGTATGAGGTACTCTTATGGATGTGTATGAGGTACTCTTATAGACATGTATGAGGTACTCTTATGGATGTGTATGAGGTACTCTTATAGACGTGCATGAGATACTCTTACAGACATGTATGAGGTACTCTTATGGATGTGTATGAGGTACTCTTATGGATGTGTATGAGGTACTCTTACAGACGTGTATGAGGTACTCTTATGGATGTGTATGAGGTACTCTTACAGACGTGTGAGGTACTCTTACAGATGTGTATGAGGTACTCTTGTAGACGTGCATGAGATACTCTTACAGACATGTATGAGGTACTCTTATGGATGTGTATGAGGTACTCTTATGGATGTGTATGAGGTACTCTTACAGACGTGTATGAGGTACTCTTATAGACGTGTATGAGGTACTCTTATAGACGTGCATGAGATCCTCTTACAGACGTGTATGAGGTACTCTTATGGATGTGTATGAGGTACTCTTATGGATGTGCATGAGATACTCTTATAGACGTGTATGAGGTACTCTTATAGACGTGTATGAGGTACTCTTATAGACGTGTGAGGTACTCTTATAGATGTGTGAGGTACTCTTATAGACGTGTATGAGGTACTCTTATAGACGTGTATGAGGTACTCTTATAGACGTGTATGAGGTACTCTTATAGACGTGTGAGGTAGGTACTCTTATAGACGTGTATGAGGTACTCTTATAGACGTGTATGAGGTACTCTTATAGATGTGTGAGGTACTCTATAGACGTGTATGAGGTACTCTTATAGACGTTATAGACGTGTGAGGTACTCTTATAGACGTGTGAGGTACTCTTATAGATGTGTGAGGTACTCTTATAGACGTGTATGAGGTACTCTTATAGACGTGTGAGGTACTCTTATAGACGTGTATGAGGTACTCTTATAGACGTGTATGAGGTACTCTTATAGATGTGTGAGGTACTCTTATAGACGTGTATGAGGTACTCTTATAGACGTGTGAGGTACTCTTATAGACGTGTGAGGTACTCTTATAGATGTGTATGTACTCTCTTATAGACGTGTGAGGTACTCTTATAGACGTGTGAGGTACTCTTATAGATGTGTATGAGGTACTCTTATAGACGTGTATGAGGTACTCTTATAGACGTGTGAGGTACTCTTATAGACGTGTATGAGGTACTCTTATAGATGTGTATGAGGTACTCTTATAGACGTGTATGAGGTACTCTTATAGATGTGTATGAGGTACTCTTATAGACATGTATGAAGTACTCTTATGGACGTGTATGAGGTACTCTTATAGACATGTATGAGGTACTCTTATGGATGTGTATGAGGTACTCTTACAGACGTGTGTGAGGTACTCTTACAGATGTGTATGAGGTACTCTTTATAGACGTGCATGAGATACTCTTTACAGACGTGTATGAGGTACTCTTATGGATGTGTAGGAGGTACTCTTACAGACGTGTGAGGTACTCTTACAGATGTGTATGAGGTACTCTTATAGATGTGTATGAGGTACTCTTATAGACGTGTATGAGGTACTCTTATGGATGTGTATGAGGTACTCTTATAGACATGTATGAGGTACTCTTATGGATGTGTATGAGGTACTCTTATAGACGTGCATGAGATACTCTTACAGACGTGTATGAGGTACTCTTATGGATGTGTATGAGGTACTCTTACAGACGTGTGAGGTACTCTTACAGATGTGTATGAGGTACTCTTGTAGACGTGCATGAGATACTCTTACAGACATGTATGAGGTACTCTTATGGATGTGTATGAGGTACTCTTATGGATGTGTATGAGGTACTCTTACAGACGTGTATGAGGTACTCTTATAGACGTGTATGAGGTACTCTTATAGACGTGCATGAGATACTCTTACAGACGTGTATGAGGTACTCTTATGGATGTGTATGAGGTACTCTTATAGACGTGTATGAGGTACTCTTATAGATGTGTGAGGTACTCTTATAGACGTGTATGAGGTACTCTTATAGACGTGTATGAGGTACTCTTATAGACGTGTGAGGTACTCTTATAGACGTGTATGAGGTACTCTTATAGATGTGTATGAGGTACTCTTATAGATGTGTATGAGGTACTCTTATAGACATGTATGAAGTACTCTTATGGATGTGTATGAGGTACTCTTATAGACATGTATGAGGTACTCTTATGGATGTGTATGAGGTACTCTTACAGACGTGTGAGGTACTCTTACAGATGTGTATGAGGTACTCTTATAGACGTGCATGAGATACTCTTACAGACGTGTATGAGGTACTCTTATGGATGTGTAGGAGGTACTCTTACAGACGTGTGAGGTACTCTTACAGATGTGTATGAGGTACTCTTATAGACGTGCATGAGGTACTCTTATGGATGTGTATGAGGTACTTTTACAGACGTGTATGAGGTACTCTTATAGACGTGTATGAGTTACTCTTATAGACGTGCATGAGATACTCTTACAGACGTGTATGAGGTACTCTTACGGATGTGTATGAGGTACTCTTACAGACGTGTATGAGGTACTCTTATGGATGTGCATGAGGTACTCCTAAAGCTCTAAAGTTTTTCATGATTTGTAAAATGTGAAATATTTTTGTTTAATTTTTGTTCAAAAAAATTTAAATAAAGCCGTTTTTATGCAGAAAAAGCTGATTTTGTTGTTTGTACAAAAATCTACAGCACTGTAATTTGCTTGTTATTTTCCAGGTGGCGCTGTGGTGGTTCTATCTGCTGATCTAAACAAACAGGAAACTGGCATTAACCCAAATATTGTTTTGAGCTAAATCTGAGTTTTCTGGTGATCTGCCCGATATCTGTCCTGATGAAACCGCTGCTTCATTTACTTTTAGATTTTTTGATTTGTTGATTTGTTTGGCTCTGGCCCAGTGTCAGTGATGATGTTTCAGTTTTACATTTGGACAAATCTTTAAACACCTTCAGCAGCAGGAGTTTGTGCAAAGCTTAAACATCCTGTATTTATGTTTTTATTTAATCTTTCACTTGAACATGTTAAATACATTTTCCCTGAATATTTACATGATTCTGGACATTTCTGCACGTCCCGCTGTCCTGTTACGACTGTCTGGACATGACATAAACATTATTCTTGAAGCCGTCGTGTTTCTGTATCAGAGCGAGTGCTGTCGACCTCTGCTCCGTCTCCACGATCACGTCGTAAGAGCCTCTGAGAGACGACGGCTCCAGAGGCGACGGGTCCGGAGACGACGGGTCCAGAGGCGACGGCTCCAGAGGGACAGGTGCAGGGCCAGTCTCTGGGACAGTCTGTGGGACAGGCTCTGGGCGGCACTGGCCTCGTTCAGGACGATGGTGCAGTGAGGAAACAGCTGCTCCACAGCAGAGACAAACTCCTGAAACAGGCGTCACAGATTTACTCTGTCTGTCCTTTTCAAATGTTGTGATTTATTTCCTTCAGATTAAACTGACTTCAGATTATGATATTTCTCTTAAAATGACTCTTACTCAGACTTTGTACTTCCACTGGAGTAATATTATTTTGAAGTAACATTACTCTTACTCTACCCTCTGATCATCGGTGGAACTATATTTTTATATATCTTTTCTCATTAATTATCTGTGTGGACTTTTTCCACACAGAGCAGACTCCAGGCTCCCCCTATGGGCCGTACCTGTGTGTTGCAGGAGTCGTTTGGGTCCATGCCGATCCACACTGGTCTGTAGAGCCGCTCTGAGCCGTAGAACTGCAGCAGCGAGAGAGACGAGAGGAGCTCAGGGGGCCCCCCCAGGAGCTCTGGGCCGCAGGCTCAGGGCATCCAGGACGTCCTGCGGGACCAGCCTCATGAGAGTACAGCCATGAGAGCCCCCCACAGAGCACTGGGCCGCAGGCCACCGGAGGGCATCCAGAGACGTCCTGAGGGCCATGAGAGACACCGGAGGAGCCGTCATGAGAGCCACCAAGAGCCACCAGAGCCACCAGAGAGAGCCATGAAAGACACCGGTCAGTGTGGTGTTTGTTTATTTATGAAAAAGTTTCTAGGGCTTTTATTTATCTCAGATGTGAATTTGTTGTTACATCATTTTATGATCTGTGGTTATTCGATACCTGCGACACAGCAGTGACCCGCTGGACGCCCTGTGCAGTTATTCACCTTACGCCGGGCGTGGGAGTGGCCGTGGGCGTGGGAGTGGGCGTGGCCGTGGGAGTGGCCGTAGGAGTGGGCGTGGCCGTGGGAGTGGGCGTGGCCGTGGGAGTGGCCGTAGGAGTGGCCGTGGGAGTGGGCGTGGCCGTGGGAGTGGCCGTGGGAGTGGGCGTGGCCGTGGGAGTGGGCGTGGCCGTTGAGTTCAGGTGTATTACTTTGCCTGGGCTCATCTCCATAGATCAGATCAGTTTTTAGCTGCAAAACTTTCCTCAAATTCTCCATTGAAATGAATGATTCTCACTAAACTGGAAGTGCCTCCAAAAGAAAACAGCCCCAGTCCCATTTACGACTAAAGTTTTAAAAAATGCTCCGTGAGAATTCTAAAGGCTCATTCACGCTGGACTTTGAGACACATTTGGAAACTCAGAGGCTCTGAGTCCTGATCTGTCCTCTGACCTGTTCCACTGTCTGAACGACCCGTGTGACGTGTGTGAGGACAGTAGTAGTAGTAGCAGTAGCAGTAGCAGTAGCAGCAGTAGTAGTAGTAGTAGTAGTAGTAGTAGTAGTAGTAGTAGTAGTAGTAGTAGTAGTAGTAGTAGTAGTAGTAGTAGTAGTAGTAGTAGTAGTAGTAGTAGTACCTCGAGTGTGAGGGTCTCAGAGCCGTGTCCTGCCTCCTCAGGAGACGCCACACCCCCCACACGGAGAACCAGCATCCCCCCCGCTCCGTCTGCGAGAAGAACACAACACAACACTCAGACTACACAACACACTCAGACTACACAACACACTCAGACTACAGACTACACAACAGACTACACAACACACACTCAGACTACACACACTACACACACACTCAGACTACACAACAGACTACACAACACACTCAGACTACACAACACACTCAGACTACACAACACACTCAGACTACACAACAGACTACACAACACACTCAGACTACACAACACACTCACACTACACAACAGACTACACAACACACTCAGACTACACAACAGACTACACAACACAGACTGTTCAAGACAGAGCAGAATCAGACTAAACACAGTCCACCCACATAACTCCGCCCACTACCACTAAGGGGGAGGAGGGGCGGAGTCTGGAGGACTAAAGGGGAGGAGGGGCGGAGTCTGGAGGACTAAAGGGGAGGAGGGGCGGAGTCTGGAGGACTAAAGGGGAGGAGGGGCGGAGTCTGGAGGACTAAAGGGGAGGAGGGTGGAGTCTGGAGGACTAAAGGGGAGGAGGGGCGGAGTCTGGAGGACTAAAGGGGAGGAGGGGCGGAGTCTGGAGGACTAAAGGGGGAGGAGGGGCGGAGTCTGGAGGACTAAAGGGGGAGGAGGGCGGAGTCTGGAGGACTAAAGGGGGAGGAGGGATGAACATGAGGCTGGACGTCACACAGACCAGTGAGAGCGGCCGACAGAGAGGAGCGGTCAGTCACAGTGACCAGGGGGACGCTCAGGCTCCTGCCCCGGTCAGGACTCTCTGTGTGGGACCCGGACAGGAAGTGGAGCAGGTCTCCTCCAGGGTGGAACCTCCTCAGTCGGCCCTGCTCCTCTGTCACAGGCACCAGCAAAAGAAAAAACAGTAAAGAAGCAGAAACAGTTCAAACACAAACATGAACAGATTATTTTTACTCAGACACGGTTGTAACATGATGTGTCCTACACTCCTCAAGTTTTTAAAAATGCTGCAAAAAATGAGGCTGAAGAATCGTCTTGAACCAAAACACCTAATTATAACAAAAAGTGTCACCACCTTCATGTGCAGAACGGACATATTATATTATTATTATTATTATTATATTATTAAGTTTGAGTCAGTGTGGGTCGTGTGGGTCCCTGTGGGTCGTGTGGGTCGTGTGGGTCCCTGTGGGTCGTGTGGTCGTGTGGGTCCCTGTGGGTCCCTGTGGGTCCCTGTGGGTCCCTGTGGTCCCTGGGTCCGTGTGGGTCCCTGTGGGTCCCTGTGGGTCGTGTGGGGTCCCTGTGGGTCCTGTGGGTCGTGTGGGTCCCTGGGTCCCTGTGGGTCCCTGTGGGTCCTGTGGGTCATGTGTGGGTGTGGGTCCCTGTGGGTCCCTGTGGGTCCCTGTGGGTCCCTGTGGGTCCGTGTGGGTCCGTGTGGGTCCCTGTGGGTCCCTGTGAGTCCCTGTGTGTGGGTCCCTGTGGGTCCCTGTGGGTCCTGTGTGGGTCGTGTGGGTCCGTGTGGGTCCCTGTGGGTCCCTGTGAGTTGTGTGGGTCCCTGTGGGTCCCTGTGTGGGTCGTGTGGGTCGTGTGGGTCGTGTGGGTCCCTGTGGGTCCCTGTGGGTCCCTGTGGGTCCTGTGGGTCGTGTGGGTCCCTGTGGGTCCGTGTGGGTCCCTGTGGGTCCCTGTGGGTCCCTGTGGGTCCTGTGGGTCGTGTGGGTCGTGTGGGTCCCTGTGGGTCCCTGTGGGTCCTGTGGGTCGTGTGGGTCGTGTGGGTCCCTGTGGGTCCCTGTGGGTCCGTGTGGGTCCCTGTGGGTCCCTGTGGGTCGTGTGGGTCGTGTGGGTCCAGCTCTTACCCACAGCCTGTTTGAAGTGGGTGAGTGTGGGTTCGTAGATGTCGTAGTAGACTCGTGCTGGGTGACTGTTGTCTCTCACAAACAGAAGGTCGTCCACAGGGGGCGACACTGAGCCCTGCCACAGAGTCAGACTGAACCTGCACAGAACCATCTGCAGAGTCTGAGTCTGAAATAGAGTCTGACATTTTAAGATCATCACATCATTATATCGGGCTCAGTATCTCACAAGAAACGTCTCATTCAGTCTTAATGAAAAAATAAGGTCTGTGTTTAAAGTATTTTTTAATATTTTATATTTCACATCCTCAGAACATCCAGCCTTTGTTTGGTCAAAATATTATAGTTATTTCACTTTTTTCTATAGCACATAAAGCTGTATGTCTTACTTCATATATTTGATGTCTTCTGTGTTTATAAAAGAAAGTAGTAAAAATAAAGATTTGGATTGGTGTAAATATAAAGACTGAAGCTGACCTGGACGACTGGCTGAGGAGCCAACTGATGTGAGACCAGCCCCCACGAACAAACAGGGCCTGGACCGGGAAGGTCACCTGACACACGTCACGACGAAGACGAGGAGAAAGGGGAAAATGTCACATTTTTATAACACTTTTCTACCTTTCAAAGCACAAAGCTTTACAACAAGGAACCAGGCACACATCCACACACACATCCACACACCAGTCACACACATCCACACACACATCCACACACCAGTCACACACATCCACACACACATCCACACACCAGTCACACACACATCCACACACACATCCACACACATCCACACACACATACACACACACATCCACACACATCCACACACATCCACACACACATCCACACACATCCACACACACATCCCACACACATCCACACACACATACACACACACATCCACACACACACACCACACATCCCACACACACACACACACACATCCACACACACATCCACACACACATCCACACACATCCACACACACATCCACACACACATCCACACACACATCCACACACACATCCACACATCCACACACACATCCACACACACATCCACACACATCCACACACACATCCACACACACATCACACACACACATCCACACACACATCCACACACATCCACACACACACATCCACACACATCCACACACATCCACACACACATCCACACACACATCCACACACATCCACACACACATCCACACACACATCCACACACACATCCACACACACATCCACACACATCCACACACACATCCACACACACACATTCACACACACATCCACACACCATCACACACACATACACACACACACACACACACACACACACCACACACACATCCACACACACATCCACACACACATCCACACACACATCCACACACACATCCACACACACATCCACACACACATCCACACACACATCCACACACACATCCACACACACATCCACACACACATCCCACACACACATCCACACACACATCCACACACACATCCACACACACACATCCACACACATCCACACACACATCCACACACACATCCACACACACACCCACACACACCACACACACACCCACACACACCCACACACACATCCACACACACATCCACACACATCCACACACACATCACACACACACATCCACACACACATCCACACACACACACACACACACACATCCACACACACACACACACACACACATCCACACACACAGTCACACACACACATCACACACATCCACACACACATCCACACACACATCCACACACACATCCACACACATCCACACACACATCCACACACACATCCACACACATCCACACACACATCCACACACATCCACACACACATCCACACACATCCACACACACATCCACACACACACATTCACACACACATCCACACACCAGTCACACACACATCCACACACACACACACACACATCCACACACATCCACACACACATCCACACACACAGTCACACACACATCCACACACATCCACACACCAGTGTGTGCAGACACTGGGGCTGAGGTGGGTTGAGTGTCTTGCCCAAGGACACAACGACAGAACTACATGGCATGATGGTCTGTCTCCTCCTGCAGGTCAGTAGAGGCAGTGCAGCCTCATTCTGCTGCTCACTGACAGCTGAGGACTGTCATGTTTATGTTTAGTAGTTTTGCCTTGTTTTTATATGAGAATAACACCGACTCTGATCCAGTTTAACGTGAGGCTGATAAAGACGATTTGTTGATGATTAAACACGAGTCGTGGTCAGGGTCACACCGAATCATAATGGTCAGATTTTGGACGGACGCACGAAAACCACTGATATGAATGTTCAGTCAATAATATTAACAAACAAACAAACAGTGTGACCTCTGACCTTCTGTGGGACGTCCTTCACGATGGCGAACATCTCCTCCATCATGGCCTTGTTGTAGATCCCAAGAACCTGCACAGAGAGAACAAACTCCACAGACACAGAGAGAACAAACTCCACAGACACAGAGAGAACAAACTCCACAGACACAGAGAGAACAAACTCCACAGACACTGAGAACAAACTCCACAGACACAGAGAGAACAAACTCCACAGACACACAGAGAGAACAAACTCCACACACACAGAGAGAACAAACTCCACACACAGACACTGAGAACAAACTCCACCACACAGAGAGACACAACTCCACACACACAGAGAGAACAAACTCCACAGACACAGAGAGAACAAACTCCACAGACACAGAGAGAGAACACAACTCCACAGACACAGAGAGAACAAACTCCACAGACACAGAGAGAACAAACTCCACAGACACAGAGAGAACAAACTCCACAGACACAGAGAGAACAAACTCCACAGACACAGAGAGAACAAACTCCACAGACACAGAGAGAACAAACTCCACACAGACACAGAGAGAAACAAACTCCACAGACACAGAGAGACACAAACTCCACACAGACACAGAACAACTCCACACACACACACAGAACAAACTCCACACACACACAGAACAAACATCCACACACACAGAGAACAAACTCCACACAGACACAGAGAACACAAACTCCACAGACACAGAGAGAACAAACTCCACAGACACAGAGAACAAACTCCACAGACACAGAGAGAACAACTCCACAGACACAGAGAGAGAACAAACTCACACAGACACAGAGAGAACACCACTCCACAGACACAGAGAGAACAAACTCCACAGACACAGAGAGAACAAACTCCACAGACACAGAGAGAACAAACTCCACAGAGACACACAGACAACAAACTCCACAGACACAGAGAGAACAAACTCCACACACAGAGAGAACAAACTCCACAGACACAGAGAGAACAAACTCCCACAGACACACAGAGAAACAAACTCCACAGACACAGAGAGAACAAACTCCACAGACACAGAGAGAACAAACTCCACAGACACAGAGAGAACAAACTCCACAGACACAGAGAGAACAAACTCCACAGACACAGAGAGAACAAACTCCACAGACACAGAGAGAACAAACTCCACAGACACAGAGAGAACAAACTCCACAGACACAGAGAGAACAAACTCCACAGACACAGAGAGAACAAACTCCACAGACACAGAGAGAACAAACTCCACAGACCAGAGAGAGAACAAACTCCACAGACACAGAGAGAACAAACTCCACACAGACACAGAGAGAACAAACTCCACAGACACAGAGAGAACAAACTCCACACAGACACAGAACAAACTCCACACAGACACAGAACAAACTCCACACAGACACAGAACAAACTCCACAGACACAGAGAACAAACTCCACACAGACACACGAGAAAATCTCCACAGACACAGAGAGAACAAACTCCACAGACACAGAGAACAAACTCCACACAGACACAGAGAGAACAAACTCCACAGACACAGAGAGAGAACAAAACTCCACAGACACAGAGAGAACAAACTCCACAGACACAGAGAGAACAAACTCCACAGACACAGAGAGAGAACAAACTCCACAGACACAGAGAGAACAAACTCCACAGACACAGAGAGAACAAACTCCACAGACACAGAGAGAACAAACTCCACAGACACAGAGAGAACAAACTCCACAGACACAGAGAGAACAAACTCCACAGACACAGAGAGAACAAACTCCACAGACACAGTTGTTCTCTTTCAGGGTCTGTTCTTACCATCCATCCAAGAGACAAAGTGACATCTGGAAACTTCTCCTGAACCTGCTCCAGAAACCTGCAACATCCAACAAAACGAATAAGACACAACTCCAACATAAACACTTATATAATATACTTTATTTTAATATATAATATAATTTATTTTATGATTCGCCTTCTACACAAACACGAACACTCTGCCATCAGACATTCCATCAGAGCCTCTGTTTACTGAGGAGGATTCGCGCCGACAACTGAGCAGGTGTAAAGTGGGCAAGGCACCTGGTCCAGATGGCATTCCAGCGAGGGTCCTGAAACTGTGTGGAACTGGCCCCATGGAACTGGCCCCATGGAACTGGCCCCATGGAACTGGCCCCATGGAACGTGTTACTCACTTCAAGTACCTTGGACTCACTTTGGACAATAAACTTCCTTTTGAACATGTCACAGACATCCATAAACTCTCTCAACAAAGACTCCACTTCCTCCGTAAGCTCCGCCCTCTCTGTCAGCTCTTCTGTCACTGTTGTACACGAGCATCGTTCTTCTCTACTGCTGCCCCTGATACTTTAACACCCGCTCACAGTCAGCGGGGACTCGGACCACCCGCTCACAGTCAGCGGGGACTCGGACCACCCGCTCACAGTCAGCGGGGACTCGGACCACCCGCTCACAGTCACTTTTCTCAGATACAGAACACTGAGGTGGAAGCGGACACGCTTCAGCAAAGGTTTTGTCCCCTCTGCCATTGCTGCTCTCAACAACATGTAACGTTCTTTACTGTGGCTGTCTGTCTTTGTCCTTGTGTGTGGTCAATGTGGGGGAAGTGTCTTGCCTAAGGACACAACGACAGAACTGAGCGGGACTCGATCCTCTGACCTTCGTGTTGGGACCAAAGCTCTAACCACTGAGCCTCTGTCGCCCTGTACGAGTCTGTACGAGTCTGTACGAGTCTGTACGAGTCTGTACGAGTCTGTACGAGTCTGTACGAGTCTGTGGGATTTTCTTAACTCTCGACATACCAGATATTTTGACCTGGTTTCAGCCTCTTTGTGAGAGTTTGTTCTGTCATTATTTTTGGGAGACACCTGCCTGTCTCCTCGCCTTTCTACCTGTCTGTCTGTCTGTCTGTCTGTCTGTGTCCCTGCTGACCCGCCCGACACCTCCCTGCCCACTGGACCCTCCCAGCCTCAAACTCAGCACATTTACCTGAGACTCCCCTGGACAGTCGACAGCT
Organism: Periophthalmus modestus; assembly: GCA_019594935.1. Lineage (NCBI taxonomy): Eukaryota > Metazoa > Chordata > Actinopteri > Gobiiformes > Gobiidae > Periophthalmus > Periophthalmus modestus. The sequence goes on from JAIEZT010000026.1 coordinate 318,645, forward strand.
GAAGTATCAGTTGTGTTTTTGGAGTGATTCATGTTTGTGCTTCTTTAATCTCTTATTTCACCTCCTCCGTCTGAACTCACTGCTCTGTATTTACTTTGTTCTGTAATTGTATTTTCTTCATGGCTGATTCTTGTAGGATTGTGTTGTGGAGTCGTTTTGCCGTCCATAGGGGGCGCTACAGCATGTGGCGCTTTGTTGTGACGACGTTTACGGCGACGTCGGCTCCACTGGACACTGTGGTTTTGTAACGTGGAAGTCGGTGGATTTGTTTGTTTTCTGAAGTGGTTTTAGATGAAGATTGTGATTTAAAAAGTGTAAAATATAACAGAACGCTCCACAGAGATGAGAACCATAGAGACACTACTGCTGTAGAACATAAAGAGGCGGAGTCTTACTGTGTCCCGTTGACCGTGGGGATGAACCCGGGGACCAGAGGGTCTTTGAGGATGTCGGCGTTGAGCCACACTGGTCTGTGGATCCCTCGGGAGATGTTCTTCTGACTCAGCAGAGACAGGGACAGACCCACAGACGCCAGAGACTTAAAGTCCAACTTGATCCCTGCGAATCGAACAAGACACTGATGAGCCGGTGCCCAAACCCACAGATCTGACACGTACGAAACAACAGGAACAAGACGAGGGACGCAGCCTGACGAGGGTGGACCAGCCTGGACATAAACATCATGTAATAAAACCCTCACAGATCTCAGAAAGTCTCAGTGTTTGAACTTTTATTTATTCAAAGTTGTTCTGTGGTTATTTGTGGTTACGACAGCTCCAGAAACTTTTGGATCAGTTTTGTCTTATTTTATTTTTGTTTAAAAGAGGTAAATGTTGTTTTCAGTCTCTGGTATCAGTTGACACTTAAAGCATGTTTTTGTTTTTGTCGTAATGTGGAGCTGAGACGGACCAAAAGGTGCGAGACTCGGGCAGTTTAACAGTGTTTATTTAAAAAGTGCAATAATATACAACAATGAGCCGGGAGCGGAGTGCGGGCCGGGGGCGGAGCGCGGGCCGGGGGCGGAGCGCGGGCCGGGGCGGAGCGCGGGCCGGGGGCGGAGCGCGGGCCGGGGGCGGGAGAGACAGGATCGGGGACGGGGGTCGGGGCCGGGAAACAGGATCGGAGAGTCTGGAGCTGGCGGTGAACAGGAAACACGCAGAAAGACACAGCACAAGACGAACAAGCAGCAGCAAACATGAACCCAAACAGACGATCTGCCACCGAGAGGAGAGTCCTGGCTCCTCTTATCCTCCTGCAGGTGGTGTTGATGAGAAGCAGGTGCATGTGGGAGGAGCCAGGAACTCCGCCCAGCTCCAGAGACAGGCAGGTGAGGGAGGGAGCAGGGATCAGACAGTTTTATTATGTTACACTTTGTATTAAATACTGTGTCTAAAACAGTGAAGTAAACCTGTAACTCTGTAAGAATGTGACACGTGCTTATTTTGAGAAGTCGACACTGGCACCTGTTTCTTCAGAGACATGATACAGATCTTCAAGACATAACGACATAACGACATAATGACAGAATGATGCTGGGCAGGAGAGACTTTCACTCCAGACTCGTCCCTTTGGGGTTGGATCAGTGGGTGAGACACTTCCATCAGTTGAAAATATCTTCTGGACAAAACGAGTCCAGATGAGCAGGGACTTTAAAGTAGATCTATTGTGTCTCTATGGTTCTCATCTCTGTGGATCATTCTGTTATAATTTACACATTTTAAGTCACAATATTCATCTAAAACCACTTCAGAAAAGAAATGGAGCTGACGTCGCCGTAAACATCAAGACAATAAAGAGTGGTGTAGCTGTAGCGCCCCCTGTGGACAGACACGTCACAGCAGCACATTTAAACATTTGGACCAAAATGACGACGCGACGCTGCAGAATCCAACGAGAATCAACGATTAAGAAAATAAATAAATCAGTTACAACATGGTTCAAACTCTGAGACGTGGATTTGACAGAAAACGACGTTTGAGCTGCCTCCATCTTTAGAGTCGTGTGATCTCGTCTGAAACCCGCCTGTACCTTTCCTCGACTCCAGCACCGCGTCCAGCCATTCGTCCAGCGTGTTGTCACTCGTCACATTCGGGGGGTGGGCCATGATGGGGACTGGTTTCTGATTGGGTGTTCCAAATCCATGAAGAGTGACATCAGCCTCCAGGATCATCACGTCACCTGCAACAACAGGCCGGGTTTAGGTTTACTGCGACTTTAACAGGCCGGGTTTAGGTTTACTGCGACTTTAACAGGCCGAGTTTAGGTTTACTGCGACTTTAACAGGCCGGGTTTAATTTTACTGCGACTTTAACAGGCAGAGTTTAATTTTACTGCGACTTTAACAGGCCGGGTTTAATTTTACTGCGACTTTAACAGGCAGAGTTTAATTTTTACTGCAGGCGACTTTAACAGGCCGCCGAGTTTAGGTTTACTGCGACTTTAACAGCAGAGTTTATTTTACTGCGACTTTAACAGGCCGAGTTTAGGTTTACTGCGACTTTAACAGGCCGAGTTTAGGTTTACTGCGCGACTTTAACAGGCCAGGTTTAATTTTACTGCGACTTTAACAGCCGAGTTTAATTTTACTGTTAACAGGCCGGGTTTACTTTACTGCGAACAGGCCGGGTTTAATTTTACTGCGACTTTAACAGGCCGAGTTTAATTTTACTGCGACTTTAACAGGCCGGGTTTAATTTTACTGCGACTTTAACAGGCCGGGTTTAATTTTACTGCGACTTTAACAGGCCGGGTTTAATTTTACTGCGACTTTAACAGGCCGAGTTTAGGTTTACTGCGACTTTAACAGGCCGAGTTTAATTTTACTGCGACTTTAACAGGCCGAGTTTAGGTTTACTGCGACTTTAACAGGCCGGGTTTAGGTTTACTGCGACTTTAACAGGCCGGGTTTAATTTTACTGCGACTTTAACAGGCCGGGTTTAATTTTACTGCGACTTTAACAGGCCGAGTTAAATTTTTTTTAACGTCAGTGTCATAAATCCAGACGTTCTTACTCGCTAGCGCCCTCTTCATCTCGTCTTTGCCGTTCGCTCGGTGGAACCACGTCGCCAACAGTCCGTCACGTTTGCTGATGTCACCGGACTGAAGCAGGAAGTCCAACATGTCTCCACCAGTGGGAAACGAGAGATCTGGAACGCTGGGATCTGATTGGACAGAAGAGCTATGAAAACATCTGAACGGCCTGAATATGAACATCACCTTTTATCTGAAACAGTCATTACACCGTTAGCATCATATTTAAGGTTTAACTCAAATCCTGCAAAGCTCTTTCTAGTTTTTAGTTTATTTGAAGCTTTTAATTTGAGAAACCTCTGACATATTTAAATAAACTGTTAAATAAAACCAAACCTAAACTGTAAAGTCAGTGAAATGAAACTACATTTTTTGACAAACTGTGGCTAGAGTTTATATTCTGTAGTTATTTAACTTTTTGTCTTTATGCATAATTCCATCTTCCTTCATATATCTGACGTCTTCTGTGTTTCTAAAATGTTCACATATTAAAAATAAAGAGAAAACACAGGGATGAGACGGGACTCGCTCTGAAACATAATCTCAGCTGTGCTGCTAATTCGTCTTTTAAATAATCTTCACTCCCCACGGCTGCCAGGAGAGGGCGCCAGGTCTGCACTGGGCCTGGTCCAGTATTTAAAACATCTTCAAATAAAACGTTGAATTCTGTGCAGTGCATGATGGGAGCAGACCTGTTTGTCCCAAGAGCAGAACCGTGGGGACGATGACGGCGACCGACAGAAGCACGAGTCCAGAGGTCAAACCGACGACGAGGAGCCGCCGCCGCGTCACACACACGCCCGGACTCCTGCACAGACAGGTACATGTACTCAAGTACATGTACTCAAGTACATGTACTCAGGTACTCAGGTACATCTACTCAGGTACATGTACTCAAGTACATTTACTCAAGTACTCAGGTACATGTACTTGAGTACATGTACTCAAGTACATGTACTCAAGTACATGTACTCAGGTACTCAAGTACATGTACTCAGGTACATGTACTTGAGTACATGTACTCAAGTACATGTACTCAAGTACAGGTACTCAGGTACTCAAGTACATGTACTCAAGTACATGTACTCAAGTACATGTACTCAGGTACATGTACTCAAGTACATTTACTCAGGTACATTTACTCAAGTACTCAGATACATTTACTCAAGTACTCAGGTACATTTACTCAAGCAACTTTATAAAGAAAGTGTACTTTTGTCAGCGTACTTCTAGTCCTACTCGAGTAATATTTGTACTGCAGTAACAGTCCTGTTACTCGAGTAAAAGTACTGTGCTCTTCTCTGTGACTGAGTCAAATTTATTTATTTATTACAATAATGTTAATGAGACGAGGCAAATGTGTAAATGTTTATCTGACATCAGAGGTTTGACCTGTAGAAAAACATGAACATGAAAGACTCATTGTACAAACTGTTTTCCAAATACTTTCATTAAATTAATTATTTATTAAATTTCAGTTAAATAAAGACAGAAAAACTCACATTCAGTTTAGTCAGTTTTATTGAAAATGTAAATAGAACAAGGTTTATCTTCACCTACTTTATTAGGCAAAGTTAAACCTTTTAAATATAATTTGGTCACGTTCGGCCGGATTAATAAACCCAAAGGGCCGTGTGTGGCCCGTGGGCCGTAGTTTGTCCAAGTCTGATCTAGTGAATAATGTGGTGGTCCTGAATAATCTAATATTACTCAGGACCACCAACAAGGAAGTCCTGGTTTAGTCCTGGTTTAGTCCTGGTTTGGTCCTGGTTTGGTCCTGGTTTGGGTCTGTCTTTAGTGACCTACAGCTATGTTCAAACGCCAACATAGCCCTAGATCTAGTGACAGATCAGACCTTATTCAGGACCACCAACAAGGAAGTCCCGTTTTTAGTCCCGGTTCAGTCCCGGTTTAGTCTCGGTTCAGTCCCGGTTTAGTCCCTGTTTAGTCCTTGTTTAGTCCCGGTTCAGTCCCGGTTTAGTCCCGGTTTAGTCCCGGTTCAGTCCCGGTTTAGTCTCGGTTCAGTCCCGTTTTAGTCCCTGTTTAGTCCCTTGTTTAGTCCCGGTTCAGTCCCGTTTTCAGTCCGGTTCAGTCCCGGTTCAGTCCCCGGTCTAGTCCCGGTCTGGTCCCGGTTTTCGGTCCCGGTTTAGTCCCGGTTCAGTTCGGTCCCGTCCCGGTTTAGTCCCGGTTTAGTCCCGGTTTGGTCCCGGTTTAGTCCCGGTTCAGTCCCGGTTTAGTAGTCCCGGTTTAGACCCCGGTTTAGACCCGGTTTAGTCCCCGGTTTAGTCCCCGGTTTAGACCCCCGGTTCAGTCCCGGTTTAGTCCCGTTTCAGTCCCGGTTTAGACCTGGTTCAGTTTAGTCCCGTCCCGGTTTAGTCTCTTTCTCTTCTCTAACACGTCCTTCATAAACGTCTCCACTTCTTTGCTGAACAGTTGGAAATACAGCTCTGTATAAACTTTTTGGAGCGTTTCATTCTCTCGTATATTTTCATTTTCGTTTTGCCGAGTTTGATTTTTGGCCAGTGGTGTCTCCTGTTCTTTCTAACCTTCCTCAGTCTTAAAAGCTCCTTCTTTAAGTCGTCATTTCTTTGCGTCAGACATTTGATCTTCTTCAAATGGACTTTTCGTGAGCGAGCCTCTTCGATATCCCGATGCAGTTCATGAATTCCTCTGTACAAGCTGTAGAGCCTTTCGTGTTGTTCTGAGTCATATCTCTGCTGCATTGTTCCCTGAGACTCTTTAAGTTTGAGCAGTTTGTGGTGGATCTGTTCATGTTTCTTCACCAGTCCTTGTTTTGAGCGTTCCTAAATTCTAATTCCTGATCAATTCTCTTATGAGTGTCAGATAGGACCACGCTGTTTAGAACGTTTCTCTGCTTTTTGTCAATGTCTTGCTGGATTTTGTCATTTTGTTCCTTTAGACTCTCTATGTCACGGAGTCTTTGGTCGTATTTGAACGCTCGTACTTTTTCTTCGTCGTCATATTCTTTCGTTATTTTGCAGAGATGTTCCTTCCACTTTTCATTTTTGCTTTTCAGGAGGCTGTTCGTCGTCTCTAAGTCTGAGCATTTCTTTTTTACAAATCTCATCTTCAGCCAGTTTCTGAGTCATCGTCGATATTTGTTCGTGTAAACGGTCGATATCTTCTAAGGTGAGATTTTTCTCTGTTTCCAACTGAAGGTGGCGCTGTTTCCACTCTCCTTCTTGAGGCAGTTTTGATCTGAAGCTTTCAAACTCCTCTTGCAAACGAGCTCTCATTGTGTGATCCAAAATCGTCACCTCTGCATCTTCATTTTGTAATTCTTCCTTCTCTTGTGGCAGATTTCGATCTTTATCTTCGACCACTGAAGGTTTCTGCTTCTTCTTCAGCTTCATTAATCTCGAGCCCTCCTTCTGTACTTTGTGTTTTCTTTGCATCAGCTCCTTCTTCTCATTCTGTAACATTTTTGAATGAGTTTTTATCAAGCTGGCGTTTTAATCTCCACATTCAATGTGTGGATTTGGTCAAGCAAGCTCGAGTACTCCATCCTCAAGTTCTTCAGATCATTTGTGAGCTTCAGGTTCTTAGGCTCCACAATCTTCTTCAGTTCGTTGCGAAGTTTCTCTTGTTCCTGGAGTAATTTCTTGCTTTTAGCGTTCATCTTTGCTGTGCTCAAGTTAATATCCTTAGAACAATCGGACAAGGCTTTCAGGTGAATCATTTCCTTCTGCATCTGTTCAATTTCCTGCAGAATGTCATTATTATAACGTTGAAGATCCTCGATCTTCTTGTGTTTATGTTTATATCTAAATCCTATGACGTCGTTGGCGTCATGTTGTCTTGATATTTTCTGAAAATGTTGCGTTAAAAGCTCATTTTCTCTTATTAAGACGCCTTCCAGCTTTTCCAGCGCTGCACTTTTTCTCCTCAGATTCTTCTGTGCAGCCAGGTTCTGGGTCATGCTCGATATTTTGTCAAACAAACGTTTGGCATCTTCCAGATTCAGAGATTTTTCTCAGTGACTAACTGAAGGTGGCGCTGTTTCCAGTCTTCACTTTGAGAGAGTTTTGATTTCAAGCTCTCAAACTGGTTTTGCAAACTGTCTCTGTGGCTTTTTAACCTCTCGATCTTCTCTTCCAGTCGTTTGCTTTCTATCGTGGGCTCATGTTTTTTGGTGAGCTGCTCCTTCGTCTCTTTAAGGACTTTGTTTTCTTTTAGCGCCTCTTCCACTGCGAGTTTGAGGAAAATAAATTTGTGTCTCTCTCGCTACAAGCCTCCATTATGACCTTTCGGATCTCTCGTCTCAGAGTGACATTGTTTTCCTCGAGAGGGTCCAGTGCAGATTCAAAGACGTCACAAGCGTCGTTCAAGTCGCTCAGATGTTTCTCCACACGACTTGAGCGATCGAAAGGTTCAGTTTGTCGTCTCCCGTTTGGAAATGATCCATTTCTAGAGATGTTTTTTGATGCTTTTGAGTTTGCAGGTCAATATTTGAACAATAAATGCAAATATTGAAGAAAAGCTGAAGTGATACTGAGTAATACGAGTTCTCCTGAAGAATCGTGCTGCTGTGTCGACTGTTGTGACTTCGTTCGTCGTCTGGTCTTGGCACATTGCCTTTGGTACAGAGCAGACGTGATGTCATAAAGTTCAGTGTGATGTCATAAAGAAACATGTTCTACCCGGTTTCCAAGCAACAAGAGGCTGCATTTGGATGATGTCATCCAGAGTTCTGTGATTGGTGGAATGTGATGATGTCATACTCCCTGTTGATCACATGACCTTTCCCATGAACATACAAAGATTCATTTAGTTTTAAAATATGAATCGCTATGGCAACAGTCCAAATGTTGTAACATTCTGAAACCCAGGGATCAACAAATCCACAAAAACAGATGATTCAAAATAAAAATACATTTATTGGTTGTGTTGTAATGATCTGATCTGTTGTTTTTAGCTCAGAGTCGACTTGGTTGCTATGACGACAAGTTGATGTGCAGGTTGTATTTAGTCCTGGTCTAGTCCTGGTTTAGACCTGGTTTAGTCCTGGTTTAGTTCTGGTTTAGTTCTGGTTCAGTCCTGGTTTAGTTCTGGTTTAGTTCTGGTTCAGTCCTGGTTTAGTTCTGGTTTAGTTCTGGTTCAGTCCTGGTTCAGTCCTGGTTTAGTCCTGGTTTAGTCCTGGTTTAGTTCTGGTTCAGTCCTGGTTTATAACATGATTTTATACACTCTACATTCTCTCTGTACATGTATTTTCTTGTGAGGCTGTTTCCATAGAAACACCACATCTACAGGACATGAACATGTGAATAAAACACGTGAATAAAAACTGAATCTGTCCACCTGCTCCACCTGCTCCACCTGCTCCACCTGCTCCACCTGCTCCACCTGCTCCACCTGCTCCACCTGCTCCACCTCCTCCACCTGCTCCACCTGCTCCACCTGCTACACCACCATTCTCACCTGCTCCACCTGCTCCACCTGCTCCACCTGCTCCACCTGCTCCACCTGCTCCCACCACTCCACCTACCACCTGCTCCACCTGCTCCACCTGCTCCACCTCCTCCACCTCCTCCACCTGCTCCACCTGCTCCACCTGCTCCACCTGCTCCACCTGCTCCACCTGCTCCACCTGCTCCATCTACTCCACCTGCTCCACCTGCTCCACCTGCTCCACCTCCTCCACCCACACAGACTCACTCTCAAACTCTGTTTCCCTCGTTGTTTAAACTGATGCAGATGAGACTCACACAGTGACTGTGCTGAACTTAAACAAACTGTGAGTATTTTATGTACTTTTTTTATATAATTTTGTCACGTCCTCTGTACACGGTACATGGTACACGGTACACGGTACGCAGTACACTGTACACTGTACACAGTAGTACACAGTAGTACACAGTACACAGTAGTACACAGTAGTACACAGTACACAGTAGTACACAGTAGTACACAGTAGTACACTGTAGTACACTGTAGTACACTGTAGTACACTGTAGTACACTGTAGTACACTGTAGTACACTGTAGTACAGTAGTACACAGTAGTACACAGTAGTACACAGTACACAGTAGTACACAGTAGTACACAGTACACAGTAGTACACAGTAGTACACAGTAGTACACTGTAGTACACAGTAGTACACTGTAGTACACTGTAGTACACTGTAGTACACAGTAGTACACTGTACACAGTAGTACACAGTAGTACACAGTACACAGTAGTACACAGTAGTACACAGTACACAGTAGTACACAGTAGTACACAGTAGTACACTGTAGTACACAGTAGTACACACAGTAGTACACTGTAGTACACAGTAGTACACTGTAGTACACTGTAGTACACTGTAGTACACAGTAGTACACTGTACACAGTAGTACACAGTAGTACACAGTACACAGTAGTACACAGTAGTACACAGTACACAGTAGTACACAGTAGTACACAGTAGTACACTGTAGTACACAGTAGTACACTGTAGTACACTGTAGTACACTGTAGTACACAGTAGTACACTGTACACAGTAGTACACAGTAGTACACAGTACACAGTAGTACACAGTAGTACACAGTACACAGTAGTACACAGTAGTACACTGTAGTACACAGTAGTACACTGTAGTACACTGTAGTACACAGTAGTACACTGTAGTACACTGTAGTACACAGTAGTACACAGTAGTACACTGTAGTACACAGTAGTACACAGTAGTACACAGTAGTACACAGTACACAGTAGTACACAGTAGTACACAGTAGTACACAGTAGTACACAGTAGTACACAGTACACAGTAGTACACAGTACACAGTAGTACACAGTAGTACACAGTACACAGTAGTACACAGTAGTACACAGTAGTACACAGTAGTACACAGTAGTACACAGTACACAGTAGTACACAGTAGTACACAGTACACAGTAGTACACAGTAGTACACAGTACACAGTACCACATCCTGCTGTTGTTGTTCTGTCTTTTTCTTCTGAGCTGAATCAGATTTTCTTGGCCCAAAATCATGTTCTGCTCACACACGTGTTACATCTGTCTTTATACAAATACATATATTTCTTAGTACTTGTTTGTGTATTAATAGTAGTTTATGCATGAACTCCCCCTGCAGGTGGAGTCTTGTAAGTGCAGTGTGGGTCACATACTCAGATATTGAAATAGTTTCAATAGTTTTTGTCTTTACAGACACGAGTGAGACATGAAAAAAGACCAAATCCATTTAAAAAGTGAAATAGTATAAATGTTTTGGTAAAGACAAATATTTAATAACATTAATAATGTGACTTTATCTGACTCGTTTGTCCTGAACTGGTGAAGAGTTTCACTTAAGAACAACTATCCACTGTCTGTTCTGACTCTGTGTTTTATCTCAGGAAATAAACAAATACCTGTCCCGAGTACACAGAGTATCAGTGAGTACTTAATCCTGTAGTTTTATGTTTGAACTGCACAGTTTTAGTGAGAATAAACACACACAGCTCTGGTGTGAGGCAGGAGGGAGTTTTGTCTCTATTTACACATAAATAAATAAATCTGTTTGTGATGATATGTTTTTAATATAATGCAACTCTGTGTAAAAGTATTCAGAGTATTCACAACACAGTACTCTGGCCTGTGTGTCACATACTGAACACAGTATTGTGTATTTAAATACATGATCAGAGTTTTCTTCCATCACTGCTCAGGTTGTATCATAATAAATCAGACGCACACACACGACCTCGGCTCAGTATCGTCATAAATGTGATGTTCTGAGATTCTGATTCTACAGGTTCATGTTGAGTCTTACCTGTCTGCAGAGGGTTTGTCCGACTCCATCGTGTTTGCAGATGATCCTCTCTGACTCTGAGCTGAAGCTCATGTAGATCCTCTGGTCAGATAACGGCTCTATCAGCCCTGGACTCTGGACGGGTCAAAGGTCACAGCTGTTATGTGTGAGGTGTTTGACTGACAGCTGTGAGAGCAAACGACGCACCAGGTCCCATTTATCACCACGGAAACACTTTCTACACAGTGTTTAAAGTGGTTTTCCATTTTCTTCCTCTTATCCAAGGCTTCCCTCACCCCAGACACTTCCTACAGCTCCTCCAGTGGGACCTCGAGGTGTTCCCAGACCACAGACAGTCCCTACCGTGTGTCCTGGGTCGTCCCCGGGTCCTCCTCCCGGTGGGACATGAACACCTCCCCAGGGAGGCGTCCAGGAGGCTCCTGAGCAGGAGCCTCAGCTGCTCCTCTCCACGTGAAGGAGCAGCGGCTCTACTCCGAGCTCCTCCTCTAAGAGAGCGCCTAGCGCCTCCCTGTGGAGGAAACTCGTGTCAGCTGCTTAGCTGTGCACATGACTGACAGGTTTACTCTGCTTCTTCTCTTTTAATCTTCATTTTATGATGATTATTTGTGATTATTTATGTTTTTATTTGTTGTGATTTTAATGTTTTTATTATTCTGTAAAACACTTAAATACTTTGTGTGTGACTTGTGCTACACAAATAAACTTGTTTTCCTGTTTGTGCAGAGTCTGAATGATCCACCAGCACCACGCGTCTCGTTGCTAGGGAGACCCTCGCGTCTCGTTGCTAGGGAGACCCTCGCGTCTCGTTGCTAGGGAGACCCACGCGTCTCGTTGCTAGGGAGACCCACGCGTCTCGTTGCTAGGGAGACCCTCGCGTCTCGTTGCTAGGGAGACCCTCGCGTCTCGTTGCTAGGGAGACCCACGCGTCTCGTTGCTAGGGAGACCCTCGCGTCTCGTTGCTAGGGAGACCCTCGCGTCTCGTTGCTAGGTAACCACCTCCGTGTCCACAGAGCGGCTCTGAACATGTCCACCGCGGGGAGAGACGAGCGGAGGAAGAAGCTCGTGCTCAGGCCGTAAGCGTCACATCTGAGACTAACGCTACATGCTAATGCTAATGCTAATGCTAATGCTAACTCTACGTGTGTGGTGTTTTTGTGTCGGCGCAGCTCGTCTCGGAACGTGTCCGTGTCCCAGAGCAGACTCACGGGGAGCAGACTCACCGGGAGCAGGGTCACCGGGAGCAGGAGGAGCTTCGGAGCAGCCAGTAAACTCCTGGACAAGAGCGCCCCCTCCAGGCAACACGTGCGGGTACAACCATCACAGAGCCACCTTCAGTTGTAGATTTATTATATACTTATTAGAACTTATTAACGTTAATGAGAAGAATATTTTTAAAATATATATTTAGTTACAGAATACACAAACCATCAGAGTACTGTGTGTGAATACTCTGAATACTTTTACACAGTTGAGTCGTATTATAGTGTAGACACATGACATATATATGTACTTGTGTTTGTGTTGCTCTGTTTTTCTGACACTACCAAATGAAAAAGTACCAGAATAATAACACTTGCTCAAAGTGAGTTTTCTGTATTTTATTCTGTTTCCAGCACAGGGTCCAGTCCCACACTGACCACGGGGAGAATAAGAACATATCTCACTTCATGCAAACATATCTAACTGATGTTCTTATTCAGATTATGGTTCATGCTAAAACAGAGGCGTGACGAGCCTCCAGCAGAGACTCAGACTCAGACTCACATGGACAGTTTTGTCTGACTCCTCTGCTCCTCTGACTCTTTTTTAAAGTGGGACTAAACACTAAATCAACAGGGTTTTGCTTCTAAACTGTGGATATACTCTCACCTAAAGGATTATTATAACTCCTGTTCAGTTTCTCCTTATGCAATTATCTAATCAACCAGTCACATGGCAGGTGCTTCAGGTCATTTAGGGGCGTGGTCCTGGTCAAGACAATCTCCTGACTCCAAACTGAATGTCAGAATGGGAAACAAAGGTGATTTAAACAGTTTTGAGCGTGGCCTGGTTGTCGGTGCCAGACGGGCCGGTCTGAGTATTTCACAATCTGCTCAGTTACTGAGATTTTCACGCACAACCATTTCTAGAGTTTACACAGAATGGTGTGAAAAGGGAAAAACCTCCAGTCTGGGACAGACCTGTGGGAGAAAATGCCTTGTAGATGCTAGAGGTCAGAGGAGAATGGGCCGAGTGATTCAAGCTGATAGAAGAGCAACGTTGACTGAAATAACCACTCGTTACAACCGAGGAAGCAGCAAAGCATTTGTGAACCACAACACGCACAACCTTGAGGCGGATGGGCTACAACAGCAGAGGACCCCACCGGGCACCACTCATCTCCACCACAAATAGGAAAAAGAGGCAGTTGAAGACTGAAAAATGTTGCCTGGTCTGATGAGTCTCGATTTGTGTTGAGACTCAAATGGTCGAGTCAGAGTTTGGCGTAAACAGAATGAGAACATGGATCCATCAGGCCTTGTTCCCACTGTGCAGGTGGAGGTGGTGGTGGTGTAATGGTGGGGGATGTTTTCACACTTTAGGTCCCTTAGTGCCAGTTGGGCATCGTTTAAATGCCACGGGCTCCTGAACATTGTCTCTGACCATGTCCATCCTTCATGACCATGTACCATCCTCTGATGCTACTTCAGCAGGATAATGCCCCGTGTCATAAAGCTCCAGTCATTTCAAACTGGTTTCTTGAACATGACGATGATTCACTGAACTACACTGGCCCCACAGTCACCAGATCTCAGCCCGATAGAGCATCTTTGGGATGTGGAGGAACAGGAGCTTCATGCCCTGGATGTGACTCCCACAAATCTCCAACTGCAAGATGCTCCTGTCAATATGGACCAACGTTGGTAAAGAATGTTTCAGCTCCTTTGAATCAAAGACATGTAGAATTAAGGCAGTTCTGAAGGAGACAGGGTCAAACTCCGTGTTAGTCTGAGGTTCATAATAATCCTTCAGGTGAGTGTATTTTATAGAGTTGTAGTATTGTCTATTGTTCCTAGTCTTTGTCCTTTTTGCAGTTTTAGTGCAAACGAGGTTTATGTGCAGCTTTGTCTCGCAGATGTAGCACAGGTGGGACGTGAGCGTCTCCTGGTGGAGCATCTCCTGGTGGAGCGTCTCCTGGTGGAGCATCTCCTGGTGGGACGTGAGCGTCTCGGGGTGGACGTGAGCGTCTCTTGGTGGAGCGTCTCCTGGTGGAGCATCTCCTGGTGGGACGTGAGCATCTCCAGGTGGAGCGTCTCCGGGTGGGACATGGGTGTCTCCAGGTGGGACATGACCATCTCCTGGTGGGACGTGAGCGTCTCCTGGTGGGACGTGAGCGTCTCCTGGTGGGACGTGAGCGTCTCCAGGTGGAGCATCTCCTGGTGGGACGTGAGCATCTCCAGGTGGAGTGTCTCCTGGTGGGACGTGAGCGTCTCCGGTGGGACATGGGCTCCTGGTGGGACGTGAGCGTCTCCAGGTGGAGCATCTCCTGGTGGGACGTGAGCATCTCCAGGTGGAGTGTCTCCTGGTGGGACGTGAGCGTCTCCTGGTGGAGCGTCTCCGGGTGGGACATGGGTGTCTCCAGGTGGGACATGACCATCTCCTGGTGGGACGTGAGCGTCTCCGGGTGGGACATGGGCGTCTCCTGGTGGGACGTGAGCGTCTCCTGGTGGGACGTGAGCGTCTCCAGGTGGAGCGTCTCCAGGTGGGACATGAGCATCTCCAGGTGGGACGTGAGCGTCTCCTGGTGGGACATGAGCGTCTCCAGGTGGGACGTGAGCGTCTCCTGGTGGGACATGAGCATCTCCAGGTGGGACATGAGCGTCTCCTGGTGGGACGTGGACGGCTCTTCAGTTTAGAGACTATATGAAATGTGGCAGAGTTTAGGTGTTTAGTCTCACTTTAGTTGTATATTTCTGAAAACTCCTGAGAGAAGCACCGTCCCCTCTGTCACTCTGCAGGTGTTTGATGACGAGGGGAATGACGTCACTCCCCAGCCTCTCCACCAGGGGGACAGTGGAGCGGGGCCCCCCAAAAGCAGTCGCTTGTTTCTGGATGAGATCTCGGCCGGGCTCAGTCTGGAGCAGATGACCTCCACAGGCAGCAGCTACAGCCTGCCCTTCTCCAGGTGAGTGGGACGACAGCGGACAGGCCTCCCACGTGTCCTGGAAAACCTGGAAAATGAGAAAAAAAAAACAAATGTCCTGGAAAATCTATATTCTGTCCTTGAAAATGTCTCCACCCTTTACAGCATCATGGGATCTCAAACTGATCCTGTTGCTTCATCATCATTCAAGCTAATTATCTTTTATCTTGTTTTATTTTGCATGTACCATTTTCCTTCTGTTCGTTAACTGTGCCGTGCAATATTGGGATTTCCCCAGTGTGGGGCTGATAAAGGATAAATTTAAAACTCACCAAAATACAGGAAATCAGACCAAATGTGTCAAAGATTCTCACCATCACATCAGACCAAACACTGACTTCAGAGAGGATGTGGTGTTTTTCTACTTATTCTCCATCTCATCTGAGTTTGACGAGTATGTGGCTTGTGTTTAGTGAACAGTGACACATCTTTACTCTGTGATAAAAATAAACTGGGGTCATGTAGCTGTGGACGATGTGACAGAACCAAAATGCCACAGTGTCTTCAGTTCTATTACCTTTAATTATTTATTAGATTTATGTGTATTTAAAGGAGACAGTCGCCCCACAGCAGTCGATGTTTAGACAAAAGAGCCAATTAAATAAAAATATCAAAAAAACTGTGGAGTCCAATGGAGCTGACGTCGCCGTAAATGTCACGACAACAAAGAGTCGTGTTTTACATCACAGTGGGCGTGTCACAGGGGCGTGTCACAGTGGGCGTGTCACAGTGGGCGTGTCACAGGGGGCGTGTCACAGTGGGCGTGTCACAGGGGCGTGTCACAGGGGGCGTGTCACAGTGGGCGTGTCACAGGGGGCGTGTCACAGTGGGCGTGTCACAGTGGGCGTGTCACAGTGGGCGTGTCACAGGGGCGTGTCACAGTGGGCGTGTCACAGTGGGCGTGTCACAGGGGGCGTGTCACAGTGGGCGTGTCACAGGGGGCGTGTCACAGGGGGCGTGTCACAGGGGGCGTGTCACAGTGGGCGCGTGTCACAGGGGGCGTGTCACAGGGGGGCGTGCCACAGTGGGCGTGTCACAGTGGGCGTGTCACAGGGGCGTGTCACAGTGGGTGTGTCTCAGGGGGTGTGTCACAGTGGGCGTGTCTCAGGGGGCGTGTCACAGTGGGCGTGTCACAGGGGGCGTGTCACAGTGGGCGTGTCACAGGGGGCGTGTCACAGGGGGGCGTGCCACAGTGGGCGCGTGTCACAGTGGGCGTGTCACAGTGGGCGTGTCACAGGGGGCGTGTCTCAGGGGGGCGTGTCACAGGGGGCGTGTCACAGTGGGCGTGTCACAGGGGGGGCGTGTCACAGGGGGCGTGTCACAGTGGGGCGTGTCACAGGGGGCGTGTCACAGGGGGCGTGTCACAGTGGGCGTGTCACAGGGGGCGTGTCACAGGGGGCGTGTCACAGGGGGCGTGTCACAGGGGGCGTGTCACAGGGGGGCGTGTCACAGTGAGGTTAAACGGGGGCAGATGGACAAAATTTCGTCTTGAAAATAGTGGATTAAAGATTAAAGTCAAACATGAATCTCTCCAAATAAAACTCCAGAGGCTCAACGAGAAGAAACGACACGAACCTGGAAAAACATCTGAACAGTTGATTTTGCAGAATAATCAGATTTAAGTTTTGTGTTTTTTTTTTTTCTTGTGCAGGTCCATTTTAAGCAGCAGTAAATTCTCCAGTCAGTCGTCCATAGATTCTGTGAACCTGGAAACAGAGGAGGGTCTGTCCAGACGAGACCTGCTCCTGCAGATCCCAGGTGCGTTTCCCCGGGTGCGTTTCCTCGGGTGCGTTTTCCCCGGGTGTGTCCCTCACTGTGGTGTTTACTCCGTTTCACCTTTAGGATCATGTGACTCAGACATACGGTGAATGTTTTACTCTGACAGTTTGGAGTCAGGTTTTAGTCTATTGTAAAAACATCATTTTATTGTTCGGAAATTTGGGGAAATGCTGTAAAACAAACGTAGATCCTGTAATTAAACTACAGAAAAGGGCAAAAAGAATCATGAATAAAGCAGGATTCTGATCTGACTCATGAACCATTTATAAAATCAAATATATTCAAATTTACACAGTTAAGTTAAAAATGTTGACAGTTCGGTTTTGTGTCGTGAACAAGGATTTTCCTGGAGGAATTCAGACCTTCTTTAAATTAAGAAGTAGTTACTATAATTGAAGAGGTTTGCTTTGGTTTGAATCCAGTAAAATAAGAAGGAAGAAGACTTTGGAATGATCCGTGAGGAGTTTAAGTGAATTAAAACTATAAATTCTAAAGTCTAAATTCATAAAAAGTCTAAATAAAAAAACAAAAACCCAAAACTTTAAAACTTGAATTCATTCATACATAAACATCGCAGCAGGTCATATGTTTGTTGTAATGTCTGGTTGAGGCGGGTCAACGACTCAGGAGCAGTTTAACAGTTTATTTACAGTAGTGAAATGTTCAATACAGGAGGCAGAGTCTCTCTCTGGGGACCAGGGACGAGGTGACGAGCAGGGAGTCGTGAGCAGGGTCCAGTGCACGGAGACAAGACAGGTGAAGGACAGTACGATACCGGGTGAGGAGCAGGAGCAGGACGAGACGAGGACAGGCTGACAGGCGGGGCCGGAGGCAGGAGTCTGGAGACAAAGGATAATCCACATGAGCACGAGCACGAGCACGAGCACGAGCACGAGCACGAGCACGAGCACGAGCACGAGCACGAGCACGAGCACGAGCACGAGCACAGAGCAAACACAGTACAGAGCTAGAACAGTCACGTTAGCACACACGGACGTTCTGACACCGGGGTGACAACTTCCAGTCCTCTTTAAACCCACGGCAGGTGGAGGTGATCAGCCTGATGAGCTGCAGGTGTGCGTGGGAGGGACTGGAGGCTCCGCCCAGCTCCGGAGTGAGCAGGTGTGGGAGGGGGAGGAGGACACAGGAACAAACAGGAATGACACATCATGACAGTTTCAGATATTGACTGAAGTAAATCGTGTTCTGTTCCTGTTTTGTGGAGTGTTTTTTTCTGACATAAACATTTCAGCCTGATCCTGTTTTTGTTGTAATTAATGAAGAAAATGTTTTGTTTTGTCTTTTTCAAAAAAAGAAAAAAAGAAAAATGTAAACAACCAAAATAAAATAAAAATCCATTCAGTCATCACTTCATTTTGGCATCTTCTTATTCTCCCGCTGTTCTTGAACTTTACGTTGCAACATTGTAATTTAATTGTGTGATTGTTAAATATTTCAGATGTTCAGAAGAAGCTCCCGGTGAAGGAGGCGACAGGCCAGAGTCTGGACGACCTGCTGAACGTGAACCTCACAGAGACGGACACAGTGTCACTGCTCGACCTGCCGTCCAGATATGTGTCCACTGAGGCAGAGGACGCTCAGACCGTCACGTGAGCTCACCTGTCCTCACCTGTCCTCACCTGTCCTCACCTGTGCTCTCCTGTCCTCACCTGTCCTCACCTGTCCTCACCTGTGCTCACCTGTCCTCTCCTGTCCTCCTCACCTGTCCCTCACCTGTCCTCTCTTGTCCTCACCTGTCCTCACCTGTCCTCACCTGTGCTCACCTGTCCTCACCTGTCCTCACCTGTCCTCACCTGTCCTCTCCTGTCCTCACCTGTCCTCTCCTGTCCTCTCCTGTCCTCTCCTGTCCTCACCTGTCCTCTCCTGTCCTCACCTGTCCTCACCTGTCCTCTCCTGTCCTCTCCTGTCCTCTCCTGTCCTCTCCTGTCCTCTCCTGTCCTCACCTGTCCTCACCTGTCCTCACCTGTCCTCACCTGTCCTCTCCTGTCCTCACCTGTCCTCACCTGTCCTCACCTGTCCTCTCCTGTCCTCACCTGTCCTCACCTGTCCTCACCTGTCCTCTCCTGTCCTCACCTGTCCTCTCCTGTCCTCACCTGTCCTCACCTGTCCTCACCTGTCCTCACCTGTCCTCTCCTGTCCTCACCTGTGTCCTGTCCTCACCTGTCCTCACCTGTCCTCACCTGTCCTCACCTGTCCTCTCCTGTCCTCACCTGTCCTCTCCTGTCCTCACCTGTCCTCTCCTGTCCTCACCTGTCCTCTCCTGTCCTCACCTGTCCTCACCTGTCCTCACCTGTTCTCATCTGTCCTCACCTGTCCTCATCTGTCCTCACCTTTTCTCACACCTGTCCTCACGTAGAAAACTTTGTTCAAAACTTCGTACAAAACTTCGTAGAACCGGTCCACATGTGTTTTGTGGATCTGGAGAAAGCATTCGACCGTGTCCCTCGTGGTGTCCTGTGGGGGGCGCTCTGGGAGTATGGGGTCCGGGGCCCTTTGCTCAGGTCTGTCTGGTCCCTGTGTGACCGGAGCAGGAGCTGTGTCTCTGCAGTGAGTCAGACCTGTTCCTGGTGCATGTTGGATCCACCAGGGCTGCACTTTGTCACCGGTTCTGTTCATTATATTTATGGACAGAATTTCTAGGCGTAGTCAGGGGCTGGAGGGGGTCTGGTTCATGTGACGTGTGTCATACGTGTGACGTGTGTCATACGTGTGATGTGTGTCATACATGTGACGTGTGTCATACATGTGACGTGTGTCATACATGTGACGTGTGTCATACGTGTGACGTGTGTCATACATGTGACGTGTGTCATACATGTGACGTGTGTCATACATGTGACGTGTGTCATACATGTGACGTGTGTCATACATGTGACGTGTGTCATACGTGTGATGTGTGTCAAACATGTGACGTGTGTCATACGTGTGACGTGTGTCATACATGTGACGTGTGTCATACATGTGATGTGTGTCATACATGTGACGTGTGTCATACATGTGACGTGTGTCATACATGTGACGTGTGTCAAACATGTGACGTGTTGTCATACGTGTGATGTGTGTCATACATTTGACGTGTGTCATACGTGTGATGTGTGTCATACATGTGACGTGTGTCATACGTGTGATGTGTGTCATACGTGTGACATGTGTCATACATGTGATGTGTGTCATACATGTGATGTGTGTCATACATGTGATGTGTGTCATACGTGTGATGTGTGTCATACATGTGACGTGTGTCATACATGTGACGTGTGTCATACATGTGATGTGTGTCATACATGTGACATGTGTCATACATGTGATGTGTGTCATACATGTGATGTGTGTCATACATGTGATGTGTGTCATACGTGTGATGTGTGTCATACATGTGACGTGTGTCATACATGTGATGTGTGTCATACATGTGATGTGTGTCATACATGTGACATGTGTCATACATGTGACGTGTGTCATACATGTGATGTGTGTCATACATGTGACGTGTGTCATACATGTGACGTGTGTCATACGTGTGATGTGTGTCATACATGTGACGTGTGTCATACATGTGACGTGTGTCATACGTGTGATGTGTGTCATACATGTGACGTGTGTCATACGTGTGCTGTGTGTGTGATCCAGGGAGAAGAATAAGAAATACGCTGAGATCTGTAAGAACAGACCTGGCAACGAGAGGTACACGGAGCGATCGGCGCAGACTCTGGATCCTCTGACCAAATACAAACTGATCCAGAGCGACAGTGTGACCACGACAGAGACAGGTGAGGCCCGGAGGAGGGAACCAAACTCAGTACTACGGAAAGACTCGATACTCGATACTGATTCTCCCTGAAGATCATAAAAAACTCTGTCCAAGTGAAATGTGAAGGACTCACCGGTTTTATCCTGATCCTCTATAAAGATAAAAGTATCAATAACAACTCAGATTCAATACTCAGGAACTGACTTGATACTCGATACTGATTTCGATACCACTATGGCAGGAGTCAGCGACCCGCGGCTCCTGAGCCGTATGTGGCTCTTTCATCCTCACACTGTGGCTCCAAGTGGCTTTGGGAAAATAAATTGTAAGTATTTAACTGAAGTGTATTTTATTTGTCTTAGCTTTTTTTTAAATTACGTTTTAAATTAGAAAATTATTGTGATATTGAAATATTAAAATAAAATAATATTCTATTATATTTCATTGCTCAAACAGAGCGTCACACTCGCAGACGCCGGTACAGCCGCCAAAACGCTGTGACTTTACTGCGACTTTCCCCAACACCGACATAAACAAGAATAAATGTGCCTCTGTGAGCAGCTTTTCTCCACCATGAACCGTGTGAAACACAAACATCAGGCGTCAGACACAGACCTGAAACATGAAACTTCAGCCCGACAGACGCAGCAGAGGCTCAGGAGCAGACGTCTGTGCAGCGCTTCATGATTTCATAAGAAACACACTAAATATGTTTATACAAAGTATAAAAAACACAAATATACACAGTGTTTTCTTGTGGCTCCCAGTTTTTCTTTTCCATGGAAACTGGCTCCAAACGGCACTTTGGGGGTTAAAGGTGCTGCTCCCTGGACAACGATAATAAAAAGTTTCTTTTTTAGACATGGCGTGTTAACACAACTTAAACTACTGATACTTTACTGTTGTACTTTAATGTTCTTGTATCGATACTTGTTCAAATGAGTATGTAGTTTCGATACTAGTGTGTGAAGATGAGATTTTGTGTTTTCTGTTCTTTGAGTGTGGTACTTTGTATTTTCCACGTGTGCTTACGTCCCGTCTGATCCACAGGGACGTCTGTGTCCACCTGGGAGATGTTTGACTCACTGTCCGGTCTGGACCAGGAGGGGGCAGTGCAGGCAGAGACAGAGCCCGACCACCAGGGGGCAGAGGGGCTCCTGACCTCCAGTGGGGCCGAGCACAGCGCCTCTCTGGGGAGCTCCAGTGGGACAGGTAACTCACTCCTCCATCTCTACTCAGGTAAGAGTAACATTACTGCAAAACAATATTACTAAAGTACTTTTCTATCAGTATACTTTTACTCTTACTTGAGTAATACTTGTCCTGCAGTACCAGTGGTGCTCCTGGAGTAAAAGTGCTGTTCCTCTTCTCTCTGTGAGTCTAAAGTGTCTGGAGCTTTATGAACAAAATGAAATGATCTGAACATTTGTGTTTCTTCAGTTTGATTTAGTTTGATTTAGTTTGGATCATTTTTGTGATTTATTTCATGTTTTGTAACATTCACCAAAATTATAAATCAGATGCTACGTCCCGACGGTTTCTCTTTAAGTTACTCTTACATGAGTAGTACTTTTACCGAATACTTTTTTACTTTTACTTGAGTTATTTCTTGGACGACTACTTTGTACTTCTACCTGAGTAATATTATTTCGAAGTAACGTTTGAAGTTACTTTTGGCTCCTCCCTCACCTGTTCACTCCTGTGTGTGAAGCGTCTCTGAAAGTCCAGAACAGTGTTACATAAGTCTGGTGTTTTTGCTCTTACTCCGTGTGTCTCAGAGAGTCTCACGAGCTCCATGAGGGACCTGGACGTGTGTGTGACCGAGGCGGAGCTGCAGTCGCTCCTGAGCCGAGACGCTCTGCTCCACAGTCTGACGGTGATGGAGAGGAGCCTCGTGGCCAACACTCTGCAGGACAAGCTGGCGGCCTACAGACTACTGCCCGTCCTACCAGGTACAGCCCGCCCGTCCTACCAGGTACAGACCGCCCGTCCTACCAGGTACAGCCTGCTCATCCTACCAGGTACAGACCGCCCGTCCTACCAGGTACAGCCCGCCCGTCCTACAAGGTACAGACCGCCCGTCCTACCAGGTACAGCCCGCCCATCCTACAAGGTACAGACCACTCGTCCTACCAGGTACAGACCGCCCGTCCTACCAGGTACAGACCACCCGTCCTACCAGGTACGACGGCTCTCAGAACAACCTGACACTGATGGACACGAAAACTTGTCTGAAACTGTTCGCACTAAAAAAGTCTCACTGACAGAAGTGAACCTCCTGAATCTGTTTATAACAACGTGTTTCACAAGAATAAGACACAGAGACTAGAATAAACCAGGACTGAACCAGGACTAAACCAGGACTAAACCAGGTCTAAACCAGGTCTAAACCAGGACTAAACCAGGACTAAACCAGGTCTAAACCAGGACTAAACCAGGACTAAACCAGGACTAAACCAGGACTAAACCAGTACTAAACCAGGTCTAAACCAGGTCTAAACCAGGTCTAAACCAGGACTAAACCAGGTCTAAGACCATGTTCGACTCTGAACCTCCTGCAGACTGAGGATCACACAGATAAAACACATGGAACATGTTATAAATCACAGTATATTGTCGTATATTGTCGTATATTGTCGTATATTGTCGTATATTGTCGTATATTGTCGTCGTAGTATCAGAATCGGTATCGAGTCTATTCCTCAGTGTTGAAATGGAGTTCAAATGTCAGTATCGATCAGCAGTATCAGGGATGTGAGTCAGAGCCGTGCAGCTGTAAAGTCGTGTTATTAGTATGTTTGTATTTCATGTGTTTGTTCGAGTCTCTTTTTGAATGTGTGAGATAAAAACTCTTTATGTTCTGCAGTTTGGTAAAAGCTGTGAAATAAGAAAGAAAATATTTGAGACAATAAAATAGAATCTATTCATTTTATACCATATCAGTCACTGACTGACTGCTAATGCTAATGCTAATGCTAATGCTAATGCTAGCTTGTGACTGTGATTTCATGTGAGAGACGTGTTTAATCAGCTCACGTGTTGTTCAGATCAGTCAGATCTTCATGGTCAGATCGAGTTAAAGCTTCAGACAGAGCAGTGCCTCCAGTTAGCCTCACACCCCCAGGGAGAATGTTAACCCCACCCCTGACGTGACCCTCTGCTGCAGACCCAGACTCTCCGTGTGCGGCTCCTCAGACTCAGGTCTCAGGTCCAGCCCTGGTCCAGCTCTGGTCCTTCTCCTGTGACCTGACCCTGGGCCGAAGGGTCAACAGTCTGACCTGGAACAAGAGCAACCCGGTACGAGCGCCGAGAAACACGGAACACGAGAAACACGAGCAAACACGAGAAACACGAGAAACACGAGAGACACGAGAAACACGCAAACACGAGAAACACGAAACACGAGAAACACCAAACACTAGAAACACGCAAACACGAGAAAAGAAACGCAAACACGAGAGACACGAGAAACACGCAAAACACGAGAAACACACGAACACGAAAACACAAAACACTAGAAACACGCAAACACGAGAAACACGCAAACACGAGAAACACGAAACACGAGAAACACGAGAAACACGAAACACGAGAAACACGAAACACGAGAAACACCAAACACGAGAAACACCAAACACGAGAAACACGGAACACGAGAAACACGAAACACGAGAAACACCAAACACGAGAAACACGCAAACACGAGAAACACGAAACACGAGAAACACGGAACACGAGAAACACGGAACACGAGAAACACGAGAAACACGAGAAACACCAAACACGAGAAACACCAAACACGAGAAACACGAGAAACACGAGAAACACGAGAAACACGAGAAACACGAGAAACACGCAAACACGAGAAACACGAAACACGAAACACACGAGAAACACCAAACACGAGAAACACGAGAAACACGAGAAACACGCAAACACGAGAAACACGCAAACACGAGAAACACGAAACACGAGAAACACGCAAACACGAGAAACACGAGAAACACGAAACACGAGAAACACGAGAAACACAAAACACGAAACACGAAACACCAAACACGAGAAACACCAAACACGAGAAAACACGCAACACGAGAAACACGAAAAACGAGAAACACGAAGAAACACGAGAAACACGAAACACGAGAAACACGAGAACACGAGAAACACGCAAACACGAAAAACGAAACACGAGAAACACACAAACACGAGAAACACGAGAAACACGAAACACGAGAACACACAAACACGAGAAACACAAACACGAGAAACACCAAACACGAGAAACACGAAACACGAGAAACACAAGAAACACGAGAAACACCAAACACGAGAAACACGCAAACATGAGAAACACGAAACATGAGAAACACGCAAACACGAGAAACACGAAACACGAGAAACACGAAACACGAGAAACACGCAAACACGAGAAACACGAGAAACACGAGAAACACGCAAACACGAGAAACACCAAACACGAGAAACACCAAACATGAGAAACACGAAACACGAGAAACACGAGAAACACGCAAACACGAGAAACACCAAACACGAGAAACACAAACACGAGAGAAACATGAAACACGAGAAACACCACCAAACACGAGAAAAACACGCAAACACGAGAAACACGCAAACACGAGAAACACAAAAACACGAGAAACACGAAACACGAGAAACACGCAAACACGAGAAACACGAGAAACACGCAAACACGAGAAACACCAAACATGAGAAACACCAAACACGAGAAACACGCAAACATGAGAAACACGAAACACGAGAAACATGAAACACGAGAAACACGCAAATACAAGAAACATGAAACACGAGAAACACGCAAACACGAGAAACACGAAACACGAGAAACACGAAACACGAGAAACACCAAACACGAGAAACACGCAAACACGAGAAACACGCAAACACGAGAAACACGCAAACACGAGAAACACGCAAACACGAGAAACACGAAACACTGAAACATGCATGAAGACACACACACTGAAACACGCAAACAACACGGAAACACGCAACTTTATTATTCAAGAGCAACCCGGTACGAGCGCCGAGAAACACGCAAACACGAGAAACACGCAAACACGAGAAACACGAAACACGAGAAACACGAAACACGAGAAACACGCAAACACGAGAAACACGAGAAACACGCAAACACAAGAAACACCAAATACGAGAAACACGCAAACACGAGAAACACGCAAACATGAGAAACACGAAACACGAGAAACACGAGAAACACCAAACACGAGAAACACGAGAAACACCAAACACGAGAAACACGAAACACGAGAAACACGAGAAACACGAGAAACACGCAAACACGAGAAACACGAGAAACACGAGAAACACGAGAAACACGAAACACGAGAAACACGAAACACGAGAAACACGAGAAACACGAGAAACACGCCAACACGAGAAACACGAGAAACACGCAAACACGAGAAACACGAGAAACACGCAAACACGAGAAACACGCAAACACGAGAAACACGAAACACGAGAAACACGAAACACGAGAAACACGAGAAACACGAGAAAACACGAAACACGAGAAACACGAGAAACACGAAACACGAGAAAACGAGAAACACGAGAAACACACAAACACGAGAAACACACGAAACACGAGAAACACGAGAAACACGAGAAAACACGAGACACACGAAACACGAGAAACACGAAACACGAGAAACACGCAAACACGAGAAACACGAGAAACACGAAACACGAGAAACACGAAACACGAGAAACACGCAAACACGAGAAACACACAAACACGAGAAACACGAAACACGAGAAAAACAAACACGAGAAACACGAGAAACACGAGAAACACGAAACACGAGAAACACGAAACACGAGAAACACGAGAAACACGAGAAACACGAGAAACACGAGAAACACGAGAAACACGAGAAACACGAGAAACACGCAAACACGAGAAACACGAGAAACACGAGAAACACGAGAAACACGAGAAACACGAGAAACACGAAACACGAGAAACACGAGAAACACACAAACACGAGAAACACGAAACACGAGAAACACGCAAACACGAGAAACACGAGAAACACGAAACACGAGAAAACACGAAAACACGAAACACGAGAAACACGCAAACACGCAAACACGAGACACACGAAACACGAGAAACACGAAACACGAAACACGAGAAACACGCAAACATGAGAAACACGCAAACACGAGAAACACGAGAAACACGAGAAACACGAGAAAACACGAGAAACACGAAACACGCAAACACGAGAAACACGCAAACACGAGAAACACGAAACACGAGAAACACGAGAAACACGCAAACACGAGAAACACGAGAAACACGAGAAAACACGAAAACGAGAAACACGAGAAACACGAGAAACAACGAAAAACACGAGAAACACGAGAAAACACGAGAAACACGAGAAACACGAGAAACACGAAACACGAGAAACACGAAACACGAGAAACACGAGAAACACACAAACACGAGAAACACGAAACACGAGAAACACGAGAAACACACAAACACGAGAAACACGAAACACGAGAAACACACAAACACGAGAAACACGAAACACGAGAAACACGAGAAACACACAAACACGAGAAACACGAGAAACACGAGAAACACGAGAAACACGAAACACGAAACACGAGAAACACGAAACACGAGAAACACGAGAAACACGAGAAACACGAAACACGAAACACGAGAAACACGAAACACGAGAAACACGCAAACACGAGAAACACACAAACACAGAAGAACACGAAACACGAAAACACGAGAAACACGAGAAACACGAGAAACACGAGAAACACGAGAAACACGAGAAACACGAGAACACGAGAACACGAGAAACACGAGAAACACGAAACACGCAAACACGAGAAACACGAGAAACACGAGAAACACGAGAAACACGAAACACGAGAAACACGAGAAACACGCAAACACGAGAAACACGAGAAACACGAGAAACACGAAACACGAGAAACACCAAACACGAGAAACACGAGAAACACGAAACACGAGAAACACACAAACACGCAACACTGAAACATGCATGAAGACACACACACTGAAACACGCAACAGCGAAACAGGTTTATACTGTTATACTGAGGTTTTTACTGTTTTTACTGAGGTTTTTACTGAGGTTTTTACAGGCCCTGTTTCTACATATATTGTATCCACTAACTGACAGAAAACCAGACTATGAACTTCCTCTATATCCTTTTTATTAGTGGTGGCTCCTTGGCGCCCCCTGTGGGCCGGGCCGTACACTTGCTGCTGTGGTGGCTCAGTGGCGCCCCCTGTGGGCTGTACACCTGCTGCTGTGGTGGCTCAGTGGCGCCCCCTGTGGGCCGTACACCTGCTGCTGTAGTGGCTCAGTGGCGCCCCCTGCCGGCTGGGCCGTACATCTGCTGCTGTGGTGGCTCCTTGGCGCCCCCTGTGGGCTGTACCTGAGCTGTATCTGTGCTCTGTGCTCTAGGACCTCTTGGCTGTGGGATATGGAGCGTCTCAGAGCTGCTCCTCGGGTCTGATCTGCTGCTGGTCCCTGAAGAACCCGACAGTAAGAGACAAACCAGAAGAATAAAGATTTAAACACAGGACGTTTAATCATGTGATAATGAAGATATATAATATAATAATAATAATATAATATATAATAATAATATAATATATAATAATACATAAAGATAACATCAGACTGAGGTGGAGCTGCAGCTACAGAAGGACAGTTACTCCCATCAGACACTTTTATTTCTCCTTCTCTTTTATTTCTCCTTCTCTTTTATTTCTCCTTCTCTTTTATTTCTCCTTCTCTGTGAGAAGAAAACGTCCAGTCCAACTGAAACTGCTCAATGTCACATCTTTATGTAACAAGTCATTTTAATTCATTTTATTTCTTATTTTAGTCTTGACTTTCTGTTTTTAACTGAAACACGGCTCGATACGATTCTCCTGGAGTCAGCTCCACCCGACTTCACATGTGACTCTGAAACAGTCGTAAACAGAAGGTGGAGTTTGTTTTTAGATTATTTTGTCTCAGGTTTTATTTCAGGTTTTTTCATCTTTTGAGAATCTTTCATTTAAAATCATAAACTTCACCAAAATTTTAAAACTAGAAAAGACTTTTAGTGAAATCTTAAATATAATCATCTTAACTATGATGAGTGATTTAGTGTTTGTTTAGATGTTTGTTTGTTTGTTTGTTTAGATGTTTGTTTGTTTAGATGTTTGTTTGTTTGTTTAGATGTGTGTTTGTTTGTTTAGATGTTTGTTTGTTTGTCTGTCTGTTTGTTTAGATGTGTGTTTGTTTGTTT
The DNA here is from genome assembly GCA_019594935.1 of Periophthalmus modestus. Classification (NCBI taxonomy): domain Eukaryota; kingdom Metazoa; phylum Chordata; class Actinopteri; order Gobiiformes; family Gobiidae; genus Periophthalmus; species Periophthalmus modestus. Next base: position 347,556 of record JAIEZT010000026.1, read on the forward strand.
AGATGTGTGTTTGTTTGTTTAGATGTTTGTTTGTTTGTTTGTTTGTTTAGATGTTTGTTTGTTTGAGTTGTTGTGTTTTTCCCGCAGTGGCCGGAGCGGGTGGTCCCGTGTGACAGTCCGGTCACCGCTCTGGACTTCTCGGTGTTTGTTTGTCTGTTTGTTTGTTTGTTTAGATGTTTGTTTGTTTGTTTGTTTGTCTGTTTGTTTGTTTGTTTAGATGTTTGTTTGTTTAGTTGTTTGTTTGTTTAGGTGTTTGTTTGTTTGTTTGTTTAGATGTTTGTTTGTTTGTTTGTTTAGATGTTTGTTTTGTTTGTTTAGGTGTTTGTTTGTTTGTTTAGATGTTTGTTTGTTTGTTTGTTTAGATGTTTGTTTGTTTGAGTTGTTGTGTTTTTTTCCCGCAGTGGCCGGAGCGGGTGGTCCCGTGTGACAGTCCGGTCACCCGCTCTGGACTTCTTGGTGTTTGTTTGTCTGTTTGTGTTGTTTTTTTTGTTTAGAGTTTGTTTGTTTGTTTAGATGTTTGTTGTGTTTAGATGTTTGTTTGTTTAGAGTTTTGTTTGTTTGTTTAGATGTTTGTTTGTTTGTTTTTGTTTAGATGTTTTTGTTTGTTTGTTTGTTTAGGTGTTTGTTTGTTTGTTTAGATGTTTGTTTGTTTGTTTAGATGTTTGTTTGTTTGAGTTGTTGTGTTTTTCGCCGCAGTGGCCGGAGCGGGTGGTCCCGTGCGACAGTCCGGTCACCGCTCTGGACTTCTCGGTGAAGAGCCCGTCGCAGTTGGCCGTGGGGATGCAGGACGGGACGGTCATGATCTGCAGTGTCCACAGTCTCCATGGCGACGCCTCTGTCCTCCACAGCAGGTCAGGGCGCAGTACCACACACGGACACAAGGGGCACTACCACAGTGATCAGAAGTACTGAAATCAGATACTTACTGAGACTAAGACTAGGTATCGGTACTAAAAACGTCCCACAGACAGAAACAAGCCTTTTGTGACTCTGTTCGTCCTGATGTGTCTCAGTATAAGACACGTGGTCCTCTCTGGTGTAAAGTAAAACTCTTTAAAGATAAAACCTGTGGGACTGTGTTTGACTCCAGGGCCTGTCCTCACAAACACCTGGACCCCGTGCTCCAGGTGAGGTGGACGCTGCAGGACGTCGGCCTGAGAGACGACAAGGACGAGGCTCTGGTCTCCGTGGCAACAGACGGACGGATCTGCAAGTGGTTTGTGTCCAACAGCGGACTCGACTGTACAGGTACTACTACGAGTACTACTATGAAGTGTGTGGACTACTACGAGTACTACTATGAAGTGTGTGGACTACTACATGTACTACTATGAACTGTGTGGACTACTACGAGTACTACTATGAACTGTGTGTACCACTACATGTACTACTGTGAAGTGTGTGGACTACTACGAGTACTACTATGAACTGTGTGTACCACTACATGTACTACTGTGAAGTGTGTGGACTACTACGAGTACTACTATGAACTGTGTGTACCACTACATGTACTACTATGAACTGTGTGGACTACTACATGTACTACATGTATGACTGTGTGTGTGGACTACTACATGTACTACTATGAAGTGTGTGGACTACTACTAGTACTACTGTACTACTATGAACTGTGTGTACCACTACATGTACTACTGTGAAGTGTGTGGACTACTACGAGTACTACTATGAACTGTGTGTACCACTACATGTACTACTATGAAGTGTGTGTACCACTACATGTACTACTGTGAAGTGTGTGTACTACTACGTGTACTACTATGAAGTGTGTGGACTACTACGAGTACTACTATGAACTGTGTGGACTACTACGAGTACTACTATGAACTGTGTGGACTACTACGTGTACTACTATGAACTGTGTGGACTACTACATGTACTACTATGAACTGTGTGGACTACTACGTGTACTACTATGAACTGTGTGGACTACTACGTGTACTACTATGAACTGTGTGGACTACTACGTGTACTACTATGAACTGTGTGGACTACTACGAGTACTACTATGAACTGTGTGGACTACTACGAGTACTACTATGAACTGTGTGGACTACTACGAGTACTACTATGAACTGTGTGGACTACTACGAGTACTACTATGAACTGTGTGGACTACTACGTGTACTACTATGAAGTATGTGGACTACTACGTGTACTACTATGAACTGTGTGGACTACTACGAGTACTACTATGAACTGTGTGGACTACTACGTGTACTACTATGAAGTATGTGGACTACTACGTGTACTACTATGAACTGTGTGGACTACTACGAGTACTACTATGAACTGTGTGTACCACTACATGTACTACTATGAACTGTGTGGACTACTACATGTACTACTGTGAAGTGTGTGGACTACTACGAGTACTACTATGAACTGTGTGTACCACTACATGTACTACTATGAACTGTGTGGACTACTACATGTACTACTATGAACTGTGTGGACTACTACATGTACTACTATGAAGTGTGTGGACTACTACGAGTACTACTATGAACTGTGTGTACCACTACATGTACTACTGTGAAGTGTGTGGACTACTACGAGTACTACTATGAACTGTGTGTACCACTACATGTACTACTATGAAGTGTGTGTACCACTACATGTACTACTGTGAAGTGTGTGTACTACTACGTGTACTACTATGAAGTGTGTGGACTACTACGAGTACTACTATGAACTGTGTGGACTACTACGAGTACTACTATGAACTGTGTGGACTACTACGTGTACTACTATGAAGTATGTGGACTACTACGTGTACTACTATGAAGTGTGTGGACTACTACATGTACTACTGTGAACTGTGTGGACTAGTACATGTACTACTATGAACTGTGTGTACTAGTACTTCAGGTGTGTAGTAGTGTTGATGTGGTTAGGTCTCTTAGTTTTTCTTGTATTTGAAGTATGAGTGTTGAGGTGCTGCAGACCTGTTTGTATTTATATTTGTAGTACATATTTGAAGTATCTTGAGACCTGTTTGTATTTATATTTGTAGTACATATTTGAAGTATCTTGAGACCTGTTTTGTATTTATATTTGTAGTACATATTTGAAGTATCTTGAGACCTGTTTGTATTTATATTTGTAGTACATATTTGAAGTATCTTGAGACCTGTTTGTATTTATATTTGTAGTACATATTTGAAGTATCTTGAGACCTGTTTGTATTTATATTTGTAGTACATATATTTGAAGTATCTTGAGACCTGTTTGTGTATTTATATTTGTAGTACATATTTGAAGTATCTTGAGACCTGTTTGTATTTATATTTGTAGTACATATTTGAAGTATCTTGAGACCTGTTTGTATTTATATTTGTAGTACATATTTGAAGTATCTTGAGACCTGTTTGTATTTATATTTGTAGTACATATTTGAAGTATCTTGAGACCTGTTTGTATTTATTTTGTAGTACATATTTGAAGTATCTTGAGACCTGTTTGTATTTATATTTGTAGTACATATTTGAAGTATCTTGAGACCTGTTTGTATTATATTTTGTAGTACATATTTGAAGTATCTTGAGACCTGTTTGTATTTATATTTGTAGTACATATTTGAAGTATCTTGAGACCTGTTTGTATTTATATTTGTAGTACATATTTGAAGTATCTTGAGACCTGTTTGTATTTATATTTGTAGTACATATTTGAAGTATCTTGAGACCTGTTTGTATTTATATTTGTAGTACATATTGAAGTATCTTGAGAGACCTGTTTGTATTTATATTTGTAGTACATATTTGAAGTATCTTGAGACTTGTTTGTATTTATATTTGTAGTACATATTTGAAGTATCTTGAGACCTGTTTGTATTTATATTTGTAGTACATATTTGAAGTATCTTGAGACCTGTTTGTATTTATATTTGTAGTACATATTTGAAGTATCTTGAGACCTGTTTGTATTTATATTTGTAGTACATATTTGAAGTATCTTGAGACCTGTTTGTATTTATATTTGTAGTACATATTTTGAAGTATCTTGAGACCTGTTTGTATTTATATTTGTAGTACATATTTGAAGTATCTTGAGACCTGTTTGTATTTATATTTGTAGTACATATTTGAAGTATCTTGAGACCTGTTTGTATTTATATTTGTAGTACATATTTTGAAGTATCTTGAGACCTGTTTGTATTTATATTTGTAGTACATATTTGAAGTATCTTGAGACCTGTTTGTATTTATATTTGTAGTACATATTTGAAGTATCTTGAGACCTGTTTGTATTTATATTTGTAGTACATATTTGAAGTATCTTGAGACCTGTTTGTATTTATATTTGTAGTACATATTTGAAGTATCTGCTCCAGGTTGAAGCTCAGAGTCTGTTGTTTTTCCAGTTGTTCTTGTGTCGTTTTGGGGACTTCACTGTGAACAGATTGATTCATGTTTGATTTTTTGTGTATAATTTAGTCTAAAACTCTTTAAATATGTTGTTCACTTCTGTGGGACAGTCGGCTCCTGATTCTTTGAGTTTGACGTTTGTGACGATGGAGGATCCTGAAGAATCTTTGTGTCTTAAATGTTGTTTTCTTGTGGATTATGTCATTTATTTTAAAGTTATACAGACATAAAAAGACATAAATGCTTCTGTTTTTTCTGTGGTGTTATTTACATTGATTGTTTCAGGCTCTTTTAGTCTTTGTTCTGCCTGTCGTTGTCGTCGTGGTCGTCGTCGTTGTCGTCGTCGTCGTCGTCGTTGTCGTCGTCGTCGTCGTCGTCGTCATCGTCGTCGTCGTTGTTGTTGTTTCTTCTTTTCATACTTTGAGTCTGAGATTATTACTTCTCTTAAAACGACTTTCACCGTTTCTCACACGACTCAAGGCTTTGACTTTGTGGAATCATTTATTTCTGTGAAGGACGTTCACACTTTTTAAGAGCTCAGGGAGAACTGAGATTTA
>JAIEZT010000026.1:357500-370000 GCA_019594935.1 Periophthalmus modestus
GACGTGTTGTGTTCTCTTCCAGGGCCCTGTTCTGGGCGTGTCCTGGAGTCCCCTGTGTCCCGGCGTGTTCCTGAGCTGTTCTTCTGATTGGACGGTGCAGTTGTGGACAGAGGAGCGTCTGACCCCAGCTCTGAGCTTCTCGTCGGGTCACAGGTCCGTCCTCTCGGTGCAGTGGTCTCCTAAAGCCGCCGCCGTGTTTGGAACCGTCAGCGAGACTCGGCTGGAGATCTGGGACCTGCAGCGCAGCATGTGAGTCACACTTCAGCTCTGAAGAATCCACTCTGTGCTCACCTGTGCTCACCTGTGCTCGTACTCACCTGTACTCACCTGTGCTCATCTGTGCTCACCTGTACTCACCTGTGCTCGTACTCACCTGTGCTCACCTGTGCTCACCTGTGCTCACCTGTACTCACCTGTACTCACCTGTGCTCGTACTCACCTGTGCTCACCTGTGCTCACCTGTGCTCACCTGTACTCACCTGTACTCACCTGTGCTCGTACTCACCTGTGCTCACCTGTGCTCACCTGTACTCACCTGTGCTCGTACTCACCTGTGCTCACCTGTACTCACCTGTACTCACCTGTGCTCACCTGTGCTCACCTGTACTCACCTGTGCTCGTACTCACCTGTGCTCACCTGTGCTCACCTGTTTAAACACTGTGCTCGTACTCACCTGTGCTCACCTGTGCTCACCTGTGCTCACCTGTGCTCACCTGTACTCACCTGTACTCACCTGTGCTCATCTGTGCTCGTCTGTACTCACCTGTGCCCGTACTCACCTGTGCTCTCTACTTTTTACACACTATACACAATATATAATGTTCACTGAGTAATAGTATTTTTGTTAAACCATGTGGTCTGACAGTCTCTGATAAAACTGTTCCAGCTTGGACCCCCTGGTGGCGCTGGCGGCTCCTCCATCTCTCAGCCTGACGTCTCTGCTCTTCACGTCCCACACAGACTGTGCTCTGGTGGGGGACAGCGGGGGACGAGTGTCGGTGTATCTGCTCCACGATGTGTACGGGGCCCCGGGGCCACAGGTACCAGCCCCACGTCATTCACCTCTTTAAACACGTTTATAACACTTTAAACAGACGTTTATAACACTTTAAACACGTTTATAACAATTTAAACACGTTTATAACACTTTAAACAGACGTTTATAACACTTTAAACACGTTTATAACAATTTAAACACGTTTATAACACTTTTAAACAGACGTTTATAACACTTTAAACACACGTTTATAACACTTTAAACAACGTTTATAAACACGTTTATAACACTTTAAACAGACGTTTATAACACTTTAAACAGACGTTTATAACACTTTAAACACGTTTATAACACTTTAAACAGACGTTTATAACACTTTAAACACGTTTATAACACTTTAAACACGTTTATAACACTTTAAACACGTTTATAACACTTTAAACAGACGTTTATAACACTTTAAACACGTTTATAACACTTTAAACACGTTTATAACACTTTAAACAGACGTTTATAACACTTTAAACAGACGTTTATAACACTTTAAACAGAGACGTTTTATAACACTTAAAAACGTTTATAACACGTTTTAACACTTTAAACGTTTTATAACACGTTTATAACTTTAAACAGAGAGTTTTATAACACTTTAAACAGACGTTTATAACACTTTAAAACAGAGACGTTTATAACACTTTAAACAGACGTTTATAACACTTTAAACAGACGTTTATAACACTTATAAACACTTTAAACAAACAGACGTTTATAACACGTTTAAACACGTTTATAACACTTTAAAACACACGTTTATAACACTTTAAACAGAGACATTTATAACACTTTAAACAGGCGTTTATAACACTTTAAACAGACGTTTATAACACTTTAAACAGACGTTTATAACACTTTAAACAGACGTTTATAACACTTTAAACAGAGACGTTTATAACACTTTAAACACGTTTATAACACTTTAAACAGAGACGTTTATAACACTTTAAACAGACGTTTATAACACTTTAAACAGAGACGTTTATAACACTTTAAACAGACGTTTATAACACTTTAAACAGACGTTTATAACACTTTAAACAGAGACGTTTATAACACTTTAAACAGACGTTTATAACACTTTAAACAGAGACGTTTATAACACTTTAAACAGAGACGTTTTATAACACTTTAAACAGAGACGTTTATAACACTTTAAAAACACTTTAAACAGAGACGTTTTATAACACTTTAAAAACAGAGACGTTTATAAACACTTTAAACAGAGACGTTTATAACACTTTAAACAGAGACGTTTATAACACTTTAAACAGAGACGTTTATAACACTTTAAACAGACGTTTATAACACTTTAAACAGAGACGTTTATAACACTTTAAACAGACGTTTATAACACTTTAAACAGAGACGTTTATAACACTTTAAACAGAGACGTTTATAACACTTTAAACAGAGACGTTTATAACACTTTAAACAGACGTTTATAACACTTTAAACAGAGACGTTTATAACACTTTAAAAACAGACGTTTTTATAAAACACGTTTTAACACTTTAAACAGAGACGTTTATAACACTTTAAACAGACGTTTTATAACACTTTAAAGAGAGAGACGTTTATAACACTTTAAACAGAGACGTTTATAACACTTTAAACAGAGACGTTTATAACACTTTAAAAGAGACGTTTATAACACTTTAAACAGACGTTTATAAACACTTTAAAAGAGACGTTTATAACACTTTAAACAGAGACGTTTATAACACTTTTTAACAGAGACGTTTATAACACTTTAAACAGAGACGTTTATAACACTTTAAACAGAGACGTTTATAACACTTTAAACAGACGTTTATAACACTTTATAACACGTTTATAACACTTTAAACAGAGACGTTTATAACACTTTAAACAGACGTTTATAACACTTTAAACAGAGACGTTTATAACACTTTAAACAGACGTTTATAACACTTTAAACAGAGACGTTTATAACACTTTAAACAGACGTTTATAACACTTAACGTTTATAACACTTTAAACAGAGACGTTTATAACACTTTAAACAGAGACGTTTATAACACTTTAAACAGAGACGTTTATAACACTTTAAACAGACGTTTATAACACTTTAAACAGAGACGTTTATAACACTTTAAACACGTTTATAACACTTTAAACAGAGACGTTTATAACACTTTAAACAGACGTTTATAACACTTTAAACAGAGACGTTTATAACACTTTAAACAGACGTTTATAACACTTAAAAACAGAGACACTTTATAACACTTTAAACAGAGACGTTTATAACACTTTAAACAGAGACGTTTATAACACTTTAAACAGACGTTTTAACACTTTAAACAGAGACGTTTATAACACTTTAAACAGAGACGTTTATAACACACTTTAAACAGACGTTTATAACACTTTTAACAGAGACGTTTATAACACTTTAAACAGACGTTTATAACACTTTAAACAGACGTTTATAACACTTTAAACAGACGTTTATAACACTTTAAACAGACGTTTATAACACTTTAAACAGACGTTTATAACACTTTAAACAGACGTTTATAACACTTTAAACAGAGACGTTTATAACACTTTAAACAGAGTTTATAACAGACGACGTTTATAACACTTAAACAGACGTTTATATAACACTTTTAACACAGAGAGACGTTTATAACACTTTAAACAGACGTTTATAACACTTTAAACAGAGACGTTTATAACACTTTAAACAGAGGGAGTTGGAGAACAGAGACATTTTAACACATTTGTAATAATGTTTTTAATATTTCACCCGTGTTTAAAGGAGCAGGTCTTGTGTAAAACAGACTTTTTCTCTCGTGTCGTGATGGTTTTGCTCAGGGGAGAGACTCAGAACAGAGACGAGCAGAGCGTCAAAAACACAGTGAAACTCTCTAAACTATAAGACACATTGTTTTAGGTGAATACGGCATTTTCAGAACAATCAAATGAAACATGGAGATCTACATATGTGTTAAAGGTCATCGCCGTGAAAGTAAATCCTCTTTAAGTGACCACAGTCCTCGTCTGTGCAGGTGGAGGTGTTGGAGGACATCATCCACGCTTCTATTTCCAGATGAAGATTCAGGACGTTTGTGTGACTCTTTATTACAAAACACTTTTTACACTTTGATCAAACTCGTGGTTTTGTTTTTGTAAATGTCTCATAACTTTGATGTTGAACTTTTTTAAAATAACAATTATGTCGACAGATTTAACTCATTTAAGTAGAATAAGAACATCTGTGTCCCTCAGTCGTCCAGAGGAAAACAAACTAATCTGTCATTGGACAAATCTTTGGAGTGAAGACGTTTGTCTGCTCGTCCAAGAGGCTTCTTCAGTTCTGCTTAGATTCTTCTTCAGTTCTGCTCAGGTTCTTCTTCAGTTCTGCTAAGATTCTTCAGTTCTGCTCAGATTCTTCAGTTCTGCTCAGATTCTTCTTCAGTTCTGCTCAGGTTCTTCTTCAGTTCTGCTCAGATTCCTCAGTTCTGCTCAGATCCTGCTGGACGCTTATATCTGTCTGAAGGATGAATAACAAAACTGAACTTAACATTTTTACTTTTGGTTTTTACTGTGGATCAGACTGAGGGACATGTCATTTTTCAGATTTCAAACACATTTAAACTGTTCCTGTTCAGCTCAGGCCGATGTTCTGCTCTGTGTTAATGATCTTCAGACTGATCAGTGAGATTCTTCACAGAATGACCCTGTAACAGTCCTGACCCTGTGACCAGAGCTCTGTCCATCTCTGTCCACACAGGACTGTGAGGAAGTGTCACGAGTCTTATATTTCAAACTCAATTTCAATTCTAACAACTCGATACTCGATACCGATTCTGATACCACAGTGATAATAAACACACAAGAAAACGCTGTTTCTTTAGACACTGAGCTGTTCCACATTAAATGTTGTATTTGTGTTGTATTTTGTTATATGTGTGTAATCCTCAGTGTGGAGGAGGTTCATAGTGAAGCATGGTCCTGTTTGGTCCAGGTTTAGTCCTGGTTTAGTCCTGGTTCAGTCCTGGTTTAGTCCTGGTTTAGTCCTGGTTTAGTCCTGGTTCAGTCCTGGTTTAGTCCTGGTTTAGTCCAGTTGGTTCACACTGGTCCGTGGTTTGTTCTCGTCTCTGTGTTTACTGCACTTTTGCACTGAGCCTTTTTTAGTATCGATTCCTGCTCAGATGAGGATCTAGCTTCAATACTAGTTTCAGTATCGGTCGGTGTCTGAGTGTCAGTTCTTTTGACATCCTGATGAGGACCGTCCCGGTGAGGACCGTCTCTTTGAGGACCGTCCCTTTGAGGGCCGTCCCTTTGAGGACCGTCCCCGTGAGGACCGTCCCGGTGAGGACTGTCCCTTTGAGGGCCGTCCCTTTTACTGCACTTTTGACCGTCTCTTTGAGGACCGTTTCTTTGAGTCCCTTCGACCGTCCCTGTGAGGACCGTCCCAGTGAGATCTCTCTTTGAGGACCGTCCCTTTGAGGGCCGTCCCTTTGAGGACCGTCCCGTGAGTGTCCCCGGTGAGGGCCGTCCCTTTGAGGACCGTCCCGGTGAGGACCGTCCCGGTGAGGACTGTCCCTTTGAGGGCCGTCCCTTTGAGGACCGCCCCGGTGAGGACCGTCTCTTTGAGGACCGTCTCTTTGAGGACCATCCCTTTGAAGACCGTCCCGGTGAGGACCGTCCCAGTGAGAACCGTCTCTTTGAGGACCGTCCCTTTGAGGGCCGTCCCTTTGAGGACCGTCCCGGTGAGGACCGTCCCGGTGAGGGCCGTCCCTTTGAGGACCGCCCCGGTGAGGACCGTCTCTTTGAGGACCGTCTCTTTGAGGACCATCCCTTTGAAGACCGTCCCGGTGAGGGCCGTCCCGGTGAGGATCGTCCCGGTGAGGGCCGTCCCTTTGAGGACCGCCCCGGTGAGGACCGTCTCTTTGAGGACCGTCTCTTTGAGGACCATCCCTTTGAAGACCGTCCCGGTGAGGACCGTCCCTTGGAGGACCGTCCCTTTGAAGACCGTCCCTTTGAGGACCGTCCCGGTGAGGACTGTCCCTTTGAGGACCGTCCCTTGGAGGACCGTCCCGGTGAGGACCCGTCCCGGTGAGGACCGTCCCGGTGAGGACCGTCCCTTTGAGGACCGTCCCTTTGGACCGTCCCTTTGAGGACCGTCCGGTGAGGACCGTCCCTTTGAGGACCGTCCCGGTGAGGACCGTCCCGGTGAGGACCGTCCCGGTGAGGACTGTCCCGGTGAGGACTGTCCCTTGGAGGACCGTCCCTTTGAGGACCATCCCTTTGAGGACCGTCCCTTTGAAGACCGTCCCTTTGAAGACCGTCCCGGTGAGGACCGTCCCGGTGAGGACCGTCCCGGTGAGGACCGTCCCGGAGAGGACCACCCCAGGCTCAGGGTCCAATCTGTCGTCTCTCCAAAGCAGCAGAAGGTCTGGACTCTGGACCAGGCTCCTCGTGGACATCAGCAGGTGAGAGCCAGACGAGTGGAGAACAAACTCAAGGAGCTGTGGACACACAGAATATTTAGTTTAGTCTAGTTTAGTTTAGTCTTTATTTGAAGGGACAATGTACAGAGACATTATGCTCATAAAACAGAGATGATCTGCACCAGATTATAGCTCAACAGCTAGTTTCCATCTGCAGTCCCTATTCTACTGGAGATTTAATTTCAAAAGATTATGATTCGATTTGAGACGTGACTTTAGCTCACAGTGGAACTAAACTCCTCCACAACCACATTTAAAACAAACTGTGTTTAAAGACACATTTTCAGGAGGCTGTGATCGATCTGAGAGTTCATCCTGTTTAGTTTGATTTTACACAAAAACATGAGAGTGACTAGCTAATGCTAATGCTAATGCTAATGCTAGCTAGCTTGTGACTGTAATATTTTATGAAAGGGACGTGTTTAACAGCATAAATCATCTCACCTGCTGTAATTCCTGCTTTATGGTCAGATTTTGTTAAAACTATTATCAGATTAACTTAATTAACTAAAGTGACAGAGCAGTGCCTCCAGTTAGCATCACACCCCCAGGAAGGATGTTGATGACATCAGCTGCAGAGCATCAGTGTCTCATGAGCAGGTGAAGAGGTTTTAGCGACTCACCTCCTGATGCGATGGGGCGTCAGGCGCCGGACGCTCTGAGCCGAGACGAGCAGAGGTTTGACCGAAGAGACGACGGAGCCGCGACGAAGTTTGGAAACATCCAACCTGAAACACGACAAACATGTACAGGACACAAACACGAGGTGGAGGTGGAGCGAGGCGGGGTTTACCTGGAGGAGGTGGAGCGAGGCGGGGTTTACCTGGAGGAGGTGGAGCGAGGAGGGCGGGGTTTACCTGGAGGAGGTGGAGCGAGGGGGGCGGGGTTTACCTGGAGGAGGTGGAGCGAGGAGGCGGGGTTTACGTGGAGGAGGTGGAGCGAGCAGGGCGGGGTTTACCTGGAGGAGGTGGAGCGAGGGGGGCGGGTTTTACCTGGAGGAGGTGGAGCGAGGGGGCGGGGTTTACGTGGAGGAGGTGGAGGGTGGGCGGGGTTTACCTGGAGGAGGTGGAGCGAGGGGGCGGGGTTTACCTGGAGGAGGTGGAGCGAGGGGGGCGGGGGGTTTACCTGGAGGAGGTGGAGGGCGGGGTTTACCTGGAGGAGGTGGAGCGAGGGGGGCGGGGTTTACCTGGAGGAGGTGGAGCGAGGAGGGCGGGGTTTACCTGGAGGAGGTGGAGCGAGGGCGGGGTTTACCTGGAGGAGGTGGAGCGAGGGGGGCGGGGTTTACCTGGAGGAGGTGGAGCGAGGAGGGCGGGGTTTACCTGGAGGAGGTGGAGCGAGGAGGGCGCCTCCCCTTCAGAGCACACAGTCTGTCCCCCTGAGAGACGCCTGGGGGCTGCACCGGGACAGAAGACACAGTTTAATACAACAAATGTTTTTTATATTTTTCTTCTCTTTTTTTTGCAATGTAATAACATGTTTATTTGTAAAGTTTTTCTCATAAAGATCATTAAAAGTACTTTCATTAAAAGTACTTTCCAGTTAAGCACAGTTATAAATATAGTTGTAAATATAATGTTGATATGTGTGTAATGTTCATGTAAAACACCATAAACACAAACATAAGTGATAAACATGTTCATGCTCCGGACCTCGTCCTCGTCCTCGTCCTTCTCGACCTCGTCCTCGTCCTCGTCCTTCTCGTTGTCGACCTCGACCTCGTCCTCGTCCTCGTCGTCCTTGTCGTCCTCGTCCTCGTCCTTCTCGTTGTCGTCCTCGTCGTCCTCGTGGCTGCAGGACTTGTGCGGGCTGTTGTTGATTGACAGGTCGTCCACAGCGTTGAGGAGGCGGGACATGGGCTCCGGTCGGTGGTTCTGATTGGTCGGTGTCTTGTCTTGTCTCTGTAGTTGTTGTTTCCTGATCTGTCTCTGATTGTGGAGTTTCAGTTTAGAGCGAAACACGTCGCCCTGCACCCAGAGGCTCTGCTGCTTCCTGAAAGACACGAGGAGTCAGACTCCACCAGAAAGGTTCCGTAATGTACCTTTAAAGGCCCAGATCACGCTCTTTTCTGCTCTCTGTTCTAATGTTTCCTCGTCACAAACATCTGGAGCTGTGTTTGTTTCAATCACACGTTTAACTCACAAACTGAGAAATACAGAAGTGCTCCACTGTGTTTTTAAACTCCACACACCCTCACGACAATCATTTCAACAACTTCAGTCCTGGAGTTGCCAATCTACTGAACTAAAGGGAAAAGGAGCTGTTCACTTGAAAACTACCACGTGATGACATCACAAGGTGGAACAGAGCGTTTTGAGCTTTGGAGACGTTACAGACGAATAATAAAGTGACTCAAACATGTGAATGAAACAAACACGACTCCAGTGAGTTTTGAGGAGAGAACAGGAGTCAGTTTGTGTCGATATGTTTTGATCCTGTCGTTTTCACAGATAAATGTCAGATAAAAGTCAGATAAATATCAGATAAAAGTCAGATAAATGTCAGATAAAAGTCACATAAAAGTCAGATAAAAGTCAGATAAAAGTCAGATGATCTCGTTCAGATAAAGTTTGACCATAAACTGCTTGATTCTGGAGAGACTCACGACAGGAGGAAGTTTTGCTGGGGTCCGATCACCGACCCGGGCCGACAGATCCTCATCCAGGCCATGGCCTCCGCTGCAGTGAACAGGAAGTGCTTCATCAGGTAACAGCCAATCAGAGTGCCCGTCCTGCCCAGGCCGGCTGTCATTGGACGAGAAACAGGAAGTTACAATTTACAGAAGTCTGGAACAGTGACACTTCCCGGTTCAACAAGTACATTTCTTATTCTTTTTTCCCACAGTTTCTGAAAAACACTTAATGACTCACTGAAAAAAAATGAATGTTAAAAGTTTAAAAGCTCAGAGCTGATCAGCTCCACGGAGCTAAACAAGATCTGTACTTTTATTTAAATCTGTTTATGAAACGTTATAAATGTCTGATTCATTAAAACAACCGTATTACGGTTAGCACGTAGCTGGTTAGCATGTAGCTGGTTAGCACGTAGCTGGTTAGCATGTAGCTGGTTAGCATGTAGCTGGTTAGCATGTAGCTGGTTAGCACGTAGCTGGTTAGCATGTAGCTGGTTAGCACGTAGCTGGTTAGCACGTTGGTGGTTAGCATGTAGCTGGTTAGTATGATGGTGGTTAACACGTAGCTGGTTAGCATGTAGCTGTTTAGCTTCCTCTTTGAACTCTTAATATTTGAATTTTTCAAGTCTGTGTGAAAGATGAACAGAAAATTGACTTTCAAAAGAAAAGAGAAGCTGAGGAGGCAGGTGGTTCTGCTGCTGCGGGTTGCTATGATATGCTCAGAATTACAAAACTGGACTTGGCTCCAGTTTGGTGGCTTTAACCGTTAGCTTCAGTTAGCTTCAGTTAGCTTCATCTGGAGCCAAACGCTGTTGGTGACGTCGCACTCGGTCTATTTCTTTAGACAGTCTATGCCCCAGACGAACCTTTGCAGTGCACCGCCACAGCTCCGGGGGCGCTCTCGCACACATACAGAAACCTTCGCACGATGAGGTCAGAGGGGGTGGAGCCATCCGGGAAGAAAAGGTCGTGGTGAGTGAATCCGGCGCTCTCGAACCTGCGAGCGTCGTACAGCTTTTTGTTCAGCCTCACCACGTCTGTGACTCTGTGCTGTCGGAAGAACGGAAAGAACGTCTCTGGAGCGTGCACCGGGTGACCTAGCAACGCACAAACATGTAGCATCATCCAACAAACATATAACCTAGCAACGCACAAACATGTAGCATTATTCAACAAACATATAACCTAGCAACGCACAAACATGTAGCATTATTCAACAAACATATAACCTAGCAACGCACAAACATGTAGCATTATTCAACAAACGGGTAACCTAGCAACGCACAAACATGTAGCATTATTCAACAAACGGGTAACCTAGCAACGCACAAACATGTAGCATTTACATTATTTATAACAGAAATGATGATTTCAGTCCTTTCCAAATTCGACAAAATGTAAAAGTTAAACTACAGTTTCATGACATCACAAGGTGGAACGGAGCATTTTGATCTTTGGAGAAGTGACAGACTCATATCACATGAGTAAACATCAAAGTGCTGCTGTTTACATCACAGAGATTAAAGATGAAACTCAAACATGAATCATTCAGAGGCTCAACGAGGAGAACCTGGAGAAACATCTGAACAGTTTGAGCTGGAGCTGGTTTAAAGCTTCACTGTGGAACCTGGACAAACATGTGAAGAGTTTGTGGAGCAGTTCTGGTTTGTTCGGTGCTTTGTGACTGACCGTGGTCCATCTTGCTGCGTTGCTGAGGGCTGCTGAAGGCCAGGAGCTTCTTGGGGATGATCCAGTTCATGTCGCCGTTCTCCACCCTCTGCAGGAGGAGCACAGGGTCTCACATTTCACACTCCACTTTGATACTAAGGAACAGACTCGATACTCAAACTGATTCTGATTCCACGATGACAAAAAGACTCTTTGTTTAGTTCATATTGTGTGATGTTCCACGTTTGTTCTAGTCTGAGTTTTATACTTGTGAAAGATTCAGCTCAACGTTTTAAACAGATTCAGGAAAGAATCATTTCTGTTCTGTTGATGTTTTAGTATCGATACCTGTGAGATGTGTGTCTAGTTTCGATACTAGTTTTAGTATGGATTCATGTCTGATTTTCACAGACACAGATGTTGTTCTGACCTCATAATGCTCGTAGTCGTTCACTTTAAACGTGTCGAAGTCCAGGAGGCCGAGCCGCGCAGCCTGAGGAAACAAACACAGAAAATGAGTGAGGCCAAAGTTCTAATGTTCACTGCATCCATGTTCTCCACTTGTCCTGGTCCAGCACAGAGCAACGAGCAGCTCCTGAGCTCCAGCTAAGACAATTGTGTGGTCATTTTATAGTCTGATAATCAGGAAGTGTATGTTAGCATGCTGGCAAAAGTCAACTCAGTCTCTGAAAGTTGTGAAAGGTGCTTAAAACTCTGTCAGACCAGGGGGGTGGTCCCTCTGTGTAAGAAGAGGGACCGGAGGGTGTGTTCAGGGGATTCACACTCCTCATCCTTCACAGTGAGGTCTGTTCCAGGGACTGGAGAGGAGAATCTGACCGATAGTCGAACCTCAGATCCAGGAGGAGCAGTGTGGTTTTTCGTCCTGGTCGTGGAACACTGGACCAGCTCTATACTCTCCATCTGGTCCTCGAGGCTCATGGGAGTTTGTCACAGTCCACATGTGTTTTGTGGATCTGGAGAAGGCACCGTGTCCCTCGTGGTGTCCTTTGGGGGTGCTCTGGGAGTATGGGGGTCCGGGGCCCTTTGCTCAGGTCTGTCTGGTCCCTGTGTGACCGGAGCAGGAGCTGTGTCTCTGCAGTGAGTCAGACTTGTTCCTGGTGCATGTTGGATCCACCAGGGCTGCACTTTGTCACCGGTTCTGTTCATTATATTTATGGACAGAATTTCTAGGCGCAGTCAGGGGCCGGAGGGGGTCTGGTTCAGGGGCCGGAGGGGGTCTGGTTCAGGGGCCGGAGGGGGTCTGGTTCAGGGGCTGGAGGGGGTCTGGTTCGGGGCCGGAGGGGGGGGGCCGGTTCGGGGGCCGGAGGGGGTCTGGTTCGGGGGCCGGAGGGGTCTGTTCGGGGGGCGGAGGGGGTCTGGTTCGGGGGCGGGAGGGGTCTGGTTTCGGGGCCGAGAGGGGGTCTGGTTCGGGGGGGCTGGAGGGGGGTCTGGTTCAGGGACCACAGGATCATCTCTGTTGTTTGCAGATGATGTTTGTTCTGATGCTTCTTCAGGACCTGCAGCACTGGGGCAGTTTGAGCCGAGTGTGAAGTGTCTGGGATGAGAATCAGCTCCTCCAAATCTGAGGCCATGGTTCTTGACCAGAAAAATGTGGTTTTCCCTCTCCGGGTGGGTGATGAGCCCTTGCCCCAAGTGGAGGAGTTC
>JAIEZT010000026.1:375000-377500 GCA_019594935.1 Periophthalmus modestus
CCCATAATCCTCTGCCGCTGTAATCCAGGTCCAGGTCTTTCTAAACCCGCCTCTTGTGTAACTCTCAGACCCACTTTATCACACGCACAGAGCACAGAGGATTTATTTATTTATTTACTTATTTATTCATTCATTATATTATTTATTTATTTATTTATTTATTTATTTATTATATATATATATTATATTTTTATTTATTTATTATATTATATTTATTTTATATTATTATTTATTTATTTTATTTATTTATTTATTATTTTTTTATATATATATTTTTATTTATTTATATATTTATTATTTATTTATTTATTCATTTATTTTATTTATATATTTATTTATTTATATATTTATTCATTTATTTTATTTATATATTTATTCATTTATTTATATTTTATATTTTAAATCCTGGTTTCCATGACGCCTACAGCCCTGTGATATCCCATCATGCACTGGGCCTGTGTTATTAGAGTCAATCCCTGCTCCACGTCCAGAGGCTCAGACACAGACTCGGCTCATCTGCCCCTGACCCAGATCTACCCCGAGTCCAGGACAAGACAGAAAAGAAGAAGATGTTTGATAAGTACAAAATAAAACTGAAAAACACGAGAAATGAGTCAAGTCCCGGTTTAGTCCTGGTTTAGTCCTGGTTTAGTCCCCGGTTCAGTCCCGGTTTTAGTCCGGTTTAGTCCCGGTTTAGACCTGGTTTAGTCCTGCTTTAGTCCCGGTTTAGTCCTGGTTTAGTCCTGGTTTAGTCCTTTAGTCCTGCTTTAGGTTTAGATCCCAGACTTGTTTAAACTCTGAGGCTCTCTTCTCCACAGACCTGAGCTGGTTTATGCTTCATATT
The DNA here is from genome assembly GCA_019594935.1 of Periophthalmus modestus. NCBI lineage: Eukaryota > Metazoa > Chordata > Actinopteri > Gobiiformes > Gobiidae > Periophthalmus > Periophthalmus modestus. The sequence continues at coordinate 375,845 of JAIEZT010000026.1, forward strand.
TGTTTAATTCTTAAACTTTACTGAATGTTTTTTGAAGTTCGTCTTTAACGAATAATAAGATTCGAGGTTTGTGGATTTTTATTTTGGATAAATATTTTAAAAACTCAATGTTGTGGCGACAGTGGCTCAGTGGTTGAGTTTTGGTCCCACAACCCGAAGGTCGGAGGATCGAGTCCAGCTCGGACCAAGTTCTGTTGTTGTGTCCTTAGGCAAGACACTTCACCCACATTGCCTAGTATGAAAGTGGTGTGTGTGTGAATGATCGGTGGTGGTCGGAGGGGCCGATGGCGCAAACTGGCAGCCTCGCTTCTGTCAGTCTGCCCCAGGGCAGCTGTGGCTACAATAGTAGTTTACCATCACCAAGTGTGGAGTGAATAATGACTCAGAGCAGAGCTTTGATAAAGAGCATTACAAGTGTAAGGTATTATTATTATTAATGTGTGCAGTACTTTTACTTGAGTCCTCTTACTCGAATACTTTACTGGAGTACTTTTATTAATGTGTGCAGTACTTTTACTTGAGTCCTCTTACTCGAATACTTTACTGGAGTACTTTACTGGAGTACTTTACTGGAGTACTTCACTGGAGTACTTTACTCAAGTACTTTACTGGAGTACTTTACTGGAGTACTTCACTGGAGTACTTTACTCAAGTACTTTACTGGAGTACTTTACCGGAGTACTTTACCGGAGTACTTTACCGGAGTACTTTACCGGAGTACTTTACTGGAGTACTTTACCGGAGTACTTTACTGGAGTACTTTACTGGAGTACTTTACCGGAGTACTTTACCGGAGTACTTTACTGGAGTACTTTACTGGAGTACTTTACTGGAAGTACTTTACTGGAGTACTTTACCGGAGTACTTTACCGGAGTACTTTACCGGAGTACTTTACTGGAGTACTTTACTGGAGTACTTTACTCAAGTACTTTACTGGAGTACTTTACTGGAGTACTTTACCGGAGTACTTTACTCAAGTACTTTACCGGAGTACTTTACTGGAGTACTTTACCGGAGTACTTTACCGGAGTACTTTACTGGAGTACTTTACCGGAGTACTTTACCGGAGTACTTTACTCAAGTACTTTACTGGAGTACTCTACTGGAGTACTTTACCGGAGTACTTTACTGGAGTACTTTACCGGAGTACTTTACTGGAGTACTTTACGGAGTACTTTACTGGAGTACTTTACTGGAGTACTTTTACCGGAGTACTTTACTGGAGTACTTTACTGGAGTACTTTACCGGAGTACTTTACCGGAGTACTTTACTGGAGTACTTTACCGGAGTACTTTACCGGAGTACTTTACCGGAGTACTTTACTGGAGTACTTTACTGGAGTACTTTACCGGAGTACTTTACTGGAGTACTTTACTGGAGTACTTTACTGGAGTACTTTACTGGAGTACTTTACTGGAGTACTTTACTGGAGTACTTTACCGGAGTACTTTACCGGAGTACTTTACCGGAGTACTTTACTGGAGTACTTTACTGGAGTACTTTACCGGAGTACTTTACTGGAGTACTTTACTCAAGTACTTTACCGGAGTACTTTACCGGAGTACTTTACTGGAGTACTTTACCGGAGTACTTTACCGGAGTACTTTACCGGAGTACTTTACTGGAGTACTTTACCGGAGTACTTTACCGGAGT
>JAIEZT010000026.1:382500-442066 GCA_019594935.1 Periophthalmus modestus
GACGACGAACAGCCTCCTGAAAAGCAAAAATGAAAAGTGGGAAGGACATCTCTGCAAAATAACGAAAGAATATGACGAAGAAAAAGTACGAGCGTTCAAATACGACCAAAGACTCCGTGACATAGAGAGTCTAAAGGAACAAAATGACAAAATCCAGCAAGACATTGACAAAAAAAGCAGAGAAACGTTCTAAACAGCGTGGTCCTATCTGACACTCATAAGAGAATTGATCAGGAATTAGAATTTAGGAACGCTCAAAACAAGGAACTGGTGAAGAAACATGAACAGATCCACCACAAACTGCTCAAACTTAAAGAGTCTCAGGGAACAATGCAGAGATATGACTCAGAACAACACGAAAGGCTCTACAGCTTGTACAGAGGAATTCATGAACTGCATCGGGATATCGAAGAGGCTCGCTCACGAAAAGTCCATTTGAAGAAGATCAAATCTGACGCAAAAGAAATGACGACTTAAAGAAGGAGCTTTTAAGACTGAGGAAGGTTAAGAAAGAACAGGAGACGCCACTGCCAAAAATCAAACTCGGCAAAACGAAAATGAAAATATACGACGAGAGAATGAAACGCTCCAAAAAGTTTATACAGAGCTGTATTTCCAACTGTTCAGCAAAGAAGTGGAGACGTTTATGAAGGACGTGTTAGAGGAAGAGAAGAGACTAAACCGGGACTAAACCGGGTCTAAACCGGGACTAAACCGGGTCTAAACCGAGACTAAACCGGGACTGAACCGGGACTGAACCGGGACTAAACCGGGACTGAACCGGGTCTAAACCGGGACTAAACCGGGACTAAACCGGGTCTAAACCGGGACTAAACCGGGGACTAAAGCGGGACTAAAACCGGGACTGAACCGAGACTAAACCGGGACTAAACCGGGACTAAACCGGGACCAAACCGGGATTAAACCGGGACTAAACCGGGACTAAACCGGGGACTGACCTGCTGAACCGGGACTGAACCGGGACTGAACCGGGACTAAACGGGACTGAACCGGGGACTAAACCGGGACTAAACCGGGGGACTAAACCGGGACTAAACGGGACTAAACCGGGACTAAACCGGGACTAAAAACGGGGACTAAAGCGGGACTGAACCGGGACTAAACCGAGACTAAACCGGGACTAAACCGGGACTAAACCGGGACCAAACCGGGACTAAACCGGGACTAAACCGGGACTAAACCGGGACTGAACCTGGACTGAACCGGGACTGAACCGGGACTGAACCGGGACTAAACCGGGACTGAACCGGGACTAAACCGGGACTAACCCGGGACTAAACCGGGACTAAACCGGGTCTGAACCGGACTGACGGACTAACCGGGACTAAACCGGGACTAAACCGGGACTAAACCGGGACTAAACCGGACTAAACCGGGACTAAACCGGGACCAAACCGGGATTAAACCGGGACTAAACCGGGACTAAACCGGGACTGAACCTGGACTGAACCGGGACTGAACCGGGACTGAACCGGGACTAAAACGGGACTGAACCGGGACTAAACCGGGACTAAACCGGGACTAAACCGGGACTAAACCGGGACTAAACGGGTCTGAACCGGGACTAACCGGGACTAAACCGGACTAAACCGGGACCCAAAACCGGGATTAAACCGGGACTAAACCGGGACTGAAACCGGGACTGAACCGGGACTGAACCGGGACTAAACCGGGACTGAACCAGGACTAAACCTGGACTTCCTTGTTGGTGGTCCTGAATAAGGTCTGATCTGTCACTAGATCTAGGGCTATGTTGGCGTTTGAACATAGCTGTAGGTCCCTAAAGACAGACCTAAACCAGGACCAAACCAGGACCAAACCAGGACCAAACCAGGACCAAACCAGGACCAAACCAGGACCAAACCAGGACTAAACCAGGACTAAACCAGGACTAAACCAGGACTTCCTTGTTGGTGGTCCTGAGTAATATTAGATTATTCAGGACCACCACATTAATCACTAGATCAGACTTGGACAAACTACGGCCCACGGGCCACACACACGGCCCTTGGGGTTTATTAATCCGGCCGAACGTGACCAAATTATATAAAAAGGTTTAACTTTGCCTAATAAAGTAGGTGAAGATAAACCTTGTTCTATTTACATTTTCAAAAAAACTGACTAAACTGAATGTGAGTTTTTCTGTTTATTTAACTGAAATTTAATAAATAATTAATTTAATGAAAGTATTTGGAAAACAGTTTGTACAATGAGTCTTTCATATTCATGTTTTTCTACAGGTCAAACCTCTGATGTCAGATAAACATTTATATATCCTGGCCCCGCCCCTCACCGTGGCCCCGCCCCTCACCGTGGCCCCGCCCCTCACCGTGGCCCCGCCCCTCACCGTGGCCCCGCCCCTCACTGTGGCCCCGCCCCTCACTGTGGCCCTGGTTTAAACCTCTGATCCTGATAATGAGATAAATGTATCAAACCATTCCAGCCTTTTCATTGAAAATATTATTTTATTCACATTTTCTAATAATCCAAACATCAGGATTTGAAGTTTGAAGTTTCCTCTGGAGGATTTTCTGGTGAGTCCAGCTCCGTTTTATCGTCGTGTGTCTGGACCAAAGGCTTTTATTTTTGGATTGTTATTCCACTGATGAACATATAAAAAAAGGACTGGGGGGTGAATGAGACATAACGTCTCACAGATCTGTCCTCAGACCCAAAGCAAACAAAAAGACCAGGAGGGCGATGAACCGTTGAGGGTCGTTCAGGCTCAAACTGGAGACCGCAGCTGTTCACTTCACGTTTGTATTTTATTATTTACAGTTTAACATGAATAAGAATAAAGCACAAAGTCTTGATATAAATCTCATTGTGGATCCGACCTGAACATCTCCAGAGCTGCATCTTCTACAAATAAATGAACTAACCCACGATTTCCCTCAGCGCCGAGCTCAGGTCTGGATACTTGTACTGATACCCCGCCTCCAGAGTCCTTTTGGGGATGACCTTTTGACCCTGGGTTAAAACGACGGCTCGTTCAGATCCGAGCAGAGCGTTCATCATAAAACCAGGCACAGGAAAGACCGTCGGCCGCTTCAGAATCCTGCCGAACTCTTTGGTAAACTCGTAATTTGTGTTGAGCGACGGGGCGACGCCGTTGTACACCTGAGGGGAGGCGGAGGGGGCGGCGTCCGGGGGCGTTTCCAGGAAGTGAGCGATGATCCCGGCCAGATCCGCCACGTGTATCCATGGAAACGGCTGTCGGCCCGAGCCCAGAGTCCCGCCCACTCCGAGCCAGAAGGGGAGCCACATCTGTTTAATGGCTCCACCGTCTCGACCCAGAACTGCACCTGAAAGAAAAGAGGCGTGAACGAGCGAACGAGACGAAACGAAAGAGTGAACCGATCTGTGACGCCAAAACACGTCTAAACATCTGGGCTCAGGCTCCTTTCTGTCGCAGGAAAATATTATTATGAAATAGTTATAGTTAAAAATATAATTATTTTGGTCCATATTTTAAAATAATTCTCCCATTATCCCGCAGCTGGTCCCAGTGAACAGGGAGAAAATATGATTTAGTGACAAAAAAAGTCAAATAAAAACAATATGTGTTAGAACAAAAATGAACTTTTAACTGAATAGAAATAGAAAATATAAACAGAGCTGACAGGTGGAGCTCAGTGGAGACGGTGACGGGTTTAAACCACAGCACCACACTCTTCATTTACAGTAAAAACACCTGCACAGGCCCATTTCAAACATTTCAAACGTTTAAAACATTCAAAACAGGAGCAAGTGTGAGAACCAAAATAACCAAAAGTTTTTTGTCCCATTTCAGTTTTAGTGCAGCTGATTTTAGAGACAATGGTGAGATCTGAGATTAAAACAGTGAAATATGAGTCTTATCCTCTCTCTAAATACATTTATATTTTATATTTATTTCTCTGATAAATACATTTAGATGTTATATTTATTTCTCTGATAAATACATTTATATTTAGATTTATTTCTCTGATAAATACATTTATATTTATATTTATTTCTCTGATAAATACATTTAGATGTTATATTTATTTCTCTGATAAATACATTTATATTTTAGATTTACACAGGTCGTTCTCTTCTGATTTAGATTTAAACAGAGACGTTCTTCTGACATGTGCATTTTAAATCTCTTCTTTCTCGTGACTCTCTGGATCAGACTGAACAGGTGATGTTCCGCTCACCGGGCCGGATCACCACTCGTCTGGTCGTCACGTTTTCAGGCAACGCCGCCGCCGCCTCCCACTGCTCCACCAGGTGAGACAGAAGGTCAAAGGGCGTCCAGGCGCTGTCCTCGGTGTACTGAGCCGTGAGGCTGGGCCGGTAACAGGCTGAGGACAGACGGCACATTCACAAACATTTAAGGCATCACGAGTCTGGATAACGATGCACCGATACGATACTGGTATTGAATATCAGCACCGATACTGGAACATGGCTAGATTGAGTATCGGTTCCATGAGATCGGTTCAGCCGATATCCTGGTTGGGCCTTTAACTGGATGAAATGAGACGATTTACAGCCTAAACTAGAACTTTTCTTCATCTGTGGAATATTTGAAGAAAACAAGAGCCGCTCTCCGTCCCTGCAGTGGTATCGGTTCATCTCAGGTATCAGCAGATACTTAAAGTCATGGTGTTAATATCAGTATCATCAATATCACCTCTGACTGTAGAATCTTTTATGAGACGTGTGACCTGGTTTATGGATCAGATCTGTGTCAGTTTGTGTTTCATGTGGATTCGTCCGGGACAAAGTTCAGCCTCGTCTTTCTCACTTTGAATAAACTAAAGTCAAATCATTTTAGCTGGTGCCATTATTCAGAAAACAAAGACTGAAGTTACACGACTGTGACATGAACAAAGTGCTGCAGCCGACAGTAAATCTGTGACTCAGTCTGTCATGAATCAGAAATGAGCCTGTGTGAATCATGTAAAAAAATAAATCAAGTGAACAGTTTGACGACAGAGAAAAGTTTTCCCTTTATCCAATCAGAGCAGAATGTGCCTCACGAGACTCGTTTGTGTTGCCAGGTTCAATGGTGAAATCCAGTTGTTTTAAACCTAAAATGTTTCTCTCTGATCTGAACAGTCACTAAACTCCAGAACCTGCAGATAATCAGAGCTAGTGCAGCCTCTGCGGCTCAGAGTCTGGAGGCTCTAGAGGCTCTGGTCCCAGGTTCAGTTCTTCAACTTTAAACACAGAACAGACACATGGAGTCACACGGGTCTGGGTTTAAATCAGAGACTAGTGTAGATCTGCTCTGGCCTGAAGATCAGACACACACTCCGGACACAGACACACTCCGGACACAGACACACTCCGGACACACTCCGGACACGGACACAGACACACTCCAGACACACACTCCAGACACACTCCAGACACACACTCCGGACAGACACACTCCGGACACAGACACACTCCAGACCCAGACACACACTCCGGACACTCACCCACTCCGGACACACTCCGGACACGGACACAGACACACTCCAGACACACACTCCAGACACACTCCAGACACACACTCCAGACACACTCCAGACACACACACTCCAGACACACTCCAGACACACACTCCAGACACACTCCAGACACACACTCCAGACACACTCCAGACACACACTCCCAGACACACTCCAGACACACACTCCAGACACACTCCAGACACACACTCCGGACACAGACACACTCCAGACCCAGACACACACTCCGGACACTCACCCACTCCAGACACAGACACACTCCAGACACAGACACACACTCCAGACCCACACACACTCCAGACCCACACACACTCCAGACACACACTCCGGACACAGACACACTCCAGACCCAGACACACACTCCGGACACTCACCCACTCCGGACACGAGGACCCAGGAGCGCGGGGGGCTGGGGGACGAGGCGATGGCGTTGGACAGAACTTTGGTCGTGTCTATTCGACTGGAGAACAGGTCGTTTTTATAACTGTCATTCCACCTACAGAACGAGAACGTGATTTATACAACACCAACAACACAAACATGGGAAAAGTGTCAGGCCTAAGGGCACAACAGCAGTTTGTATCATCACAGTCTCAAAGAAGAAACAGAAAGACTTTAAGTGATGATATTTACAGACAAAAGTATCAAAAATCAGATACTAATTGATATTAAAACTAGTTTTGAAACTAGACACTTATTGGAGCAGGAAACTATGGTAAAAAAAAAGTCAAACTGACAGAAATAAACATGAATCTGTTTCACTGATGTGTCTCTGTTTCTCCAGAATAAAACAGACGAGAATAAAACACACGGAGCAGAAACTGCACTGACACAAAGTATTTAACATGTCAAATCTGAGAATAAATAAAGAGTGTTTCATCATCGTGGTGTCAGGATCAGTGCTGAGTATCAAGTATCGAGTATCAAGTATCGAGTATCGAGTATCAGGTCTGTTCCTTAGTTTTCCAAATGGGGACGTGACACTATCACAGACGTGACATTCTCAGGACTTTTCACTTCACATTCTTGTAATGTTCCTCTGACTCTCACCATCTCAGTGGGTTCAGGAGGTTTTCTCCAGCCAGATTCACGGCTCCATCACAAACAGGAAGTCCACGTGCCTCCAGCTCCGTCTGCAGAGAACAGCAGCATGAAACACGACAGAACGAGCCCTAAACTGTGAGGTGAACAGAAAAACGCTCGTGCCCATGTGATCTTTCCGGGACCAGGCTGACGGGAAACCACAGTGACCTCGTGACCTTTGGTTTTGAGCAGACGAGTCAACTCCCGACCCACGAAGCCAGAGCCGCCTCCTGAAGAGAAATCAGAAAAAACAGAATAAAGACGAGTGCACACGAGTCAAAGTCTGGACACTTTTTCATTTTAGTTCCATCATTATTTACTTTAAATCCTAAAAACTGTGACATATCACAGATGCATATGGAGTAAAAGTGACTCAAAACTTGTTTTAGATTTTAAAAAATATAATAAAATATCCATCCTTTGCTTTGATCACTGATTTGTCTTTTCGTCACGTCTCGACTCTGACGCAGGTGTGAAAACCAGGAGGACGAGGGTTTGTTTCCACACAGCAGAGGGCGGATACTTTGAGCATTTGAAATAAAAATGTACTTTTTAAAATTTCCTTAGCAACATAGTTCCACGTATCTGTGAAATGTTAGTGTCTCATTGTGTAAATGAAGAGACCCAGAGCTGAGCCTGTGTGAAGCTCCGTCCTCCTGAAACGCTCCGAGTCTGATCCGTCCTCTGGGTAAAAGTTCATCATCTCTGGGTGTGAAACAAAGTCACTGCTTTAAAATGTTTGTAGCTTTGTCGTTGTGGTATAAATACAGAGCTCAGAGGCTCAGGGGGCGACGAAGGACCAGAGAGAAGCTCGAGGAGAGACTCAGACTCGGACTCGGACTCGGACTCGGACTCGGACTCGGACTCGGACTCGGGCTCGGACTCGGACTCGGACTCGGGCTCGGGCTCGGACTCGGACTCGGACTCGGACTCGGAGCCTTCAGGCGTCACAAGTCTCTGTGTCCAGGTCTGGTCCCAGGTCTGGTCCCAGGTCTGGTCCCAGGTCTGGTCCCAGGTCTGGTCCCAGGTCTGGTCCCAGGTCTGGTCCCGTCTGTATCTACTGTAACAAAGAATAAACCTTTTTTTTTTTTGTATTTCATACCTCACTGGGCTGCACAAATGCATCACTTTTCATCTAGAATTGTAATATTTCCACAATAATTTGTGCATCCATTCAGTGTAGTATAAGCCTAATTAACTTTAATGCCAGACTGAGGGACATTCAAACCATTTCTCCACTGAGACAGTTACATTGTGACTTTTAAAGATTCACTAGAGATAAAAGTTTGGAACAAAGGTTTTAACTGTAGTCACGAAAAAGAGGAATTTACAGCCAGTTCTTTGTTCTGAGAAGACTCCTGGATGAGTCATTTTCTGATCTTAAATCATTTTCTGATCTTAAATCATGATTCTGTGGCATCAGGAGCTTCTAAAAGGTCAAATCTATGATGTAAAGAGCAGGTCAGAGCCGCTTTTGTGCCTTGTTTCACTATTTGGAGTGAAATGACAGAAGTACACAGCATTATTCTGATGTAACAGAAACAGGCTGTAGTTGTAGTTTTATTTGCACTGATGTAACATAAAGTGATGTTTGTGTTTGAGCAGCGCGTTTATGTCTCTGACCTTTTATTTCACGAGCTTCACAAACGTCACACGAGATAAAACTACATCACAAACATGTACGTACCGATTAAAACCTTCATATTCTCCCAAATATCGCCTCAACTTTGTTGTTGGAGCAGCTCGACCTTGTAAAATGTAAAAGAAACCTGACAGTGGTTTTATAAGTGTTCGCGTGTTTTGGGCTCGCGGGACACCGTAGTGTGAAATGCGCTCTCGCCATTGGTCCGTTTTGATGACGTAGGACAGCCCCGCCCACTTCGAGTCCGCTGTTCCGGAAAAACATTTAACAATTTTTATTTATATTAATTATTGGAAAAAATATATTTTATAAAAAAAAATATCAGTTAACCGATATAAACATTAATAAAAATGTAAAATATTTAAATTAGACGTTCACAGACTTATGTAATGTGCGTGTGTGTAAATATATACATGTCATTTGTTATTATCCTTTCTTAACGTGTTGTATTATGTACTTATTCATTCCCATGTACCACTTTTTTCTACTATGCGACAAATGTTTATAAACCTTTAATACAAATAAAATTTAAAATAAAAAATCAAAAACTTTAACAACTGCTCGGGCTGCTCAGGGTTAATGTTTTTCAAGAAAATCTAAAGAAAAATTAAAAGGACATTTACTTTCAGCACTAGAGGGCGCTCTCTGAGCTCCATGAATAAATCTGTTTTCACCTTAGACTTTATAAACTCTTTGCTTCTGTAAAATGCACCTTTTCATAATTTTCTTTAAAATTCACAATGTGTATTAAAATATGTTTGGTAAACAGAATAATGATGTTAAGTGACACAAAGGAAACTAGAGTCAGAGGGATCATGGTTTGTAAAAAAAAAACTTCCATTCAAAAATTTAGATCAATTTCCCAAATTGAGCAGCTCTAGTGCTTGTCCAAGAGTCAAATGATCCAGCTTAGTTAGTCTGGAAAAAATGGCTCATTTAGGAGGAAAGAAAAAAAATAAATCCACGTTTTTATCCAGACATTGCTTCATGAGACGTGCACACGCTCAGCCTCTGGACAGTGTCAGGTGGGATCTTAGATTTAGTCTCCACTTGTCTCGTGTTAGTTTAACAAAAATCTCAGGACTTTGACCGTTTTAGCATTTGATTAAATTTCAGTTTAAAAAACAAAAACACATTTCAGCCAAATATTAAGTTTTATTGAAAACCTTGATAAAACGATGACCTTCCACTGTCGCCTTTGGGACTGATGCGCCTGAAAAACAAAGACATTGTACTGACTAAACTGAGGAATAGAACAGAAAACAACTGAAGAAAATATGGGATCAGAAACGCTTCGGTCGAGCTTTGTCATCGTGTCGTGCTGAGAACAAACTGCGGCAGAGCACTTCAATTCGGCCTTTTGTTTACATCATCTCCCAAAAGAAAAATGATGCAGTTACCGTCTGATCTGAGGAAGGTTCAAGTCGTGCAGAGAAATCACTGAGCAACTGTGAACAAAAGGAGCAAATAAATGTACATGCACCAACTCAAGAGATACAACGGCAGCTTAAAGACCAACACCAAGGATTTTATAGTTACACACGTTTTAAGTGTTTGTGTCGTTGAAGCTCCGCCGTGATCTCTGCACCGGCCCCTCACGGATCCTCCTGCAGGTGGCGTTTCCACAGGAGGACGGCCCCACCACCAGGCGCTCGCTGAAGAGCACCCACCCCAGGCCCGGTTCCAGGGTGAGGCCCTGGTGGCCTCGTTACACGCGCCATGAGACGAGGGGCCTCTGCTCAGTCTGACCCGTCTCCTGGGACCTGTGCCATGGGCAACTACCAGGGGCATGAAGCCTCAGACAACATGGCTCCCAGGATCATTCAGGGGCACAAACCCCTCCACCACTTTAAGGGGCGTTTCAAGGAGGTGCTCTGGGCATGTCCCAGAAGGAGACCCCATGGCAGACCCAGGACACACTGGAGGAAGTGAGTTTTTAAAGTGTAAAAAGCAGCTTTCCCAGAGTCGCCTGTGACAAAAGAGAACAGCTCATCAGCTGCAGTTTAACCAAGTGAAAAAAGTCATTTCTAAACTCGTTTTCAGATCAGAGTTTACGCTTCCATAGGTTTTAGTCACGTCTGATCCCAAACAGAATATTCTGTAGGACAGGTTCAGTCGGCCTTTTGTTTCATCACCTCAAGAGAAGAAGAGTTTATGACTGAGAATAAAATGTTCTTACCCAAAAAGCATCGTGTGCAGAGTCCAGTCTCTGGAAGGAGGTAATGAGCTTTAACCCTGTAAATGAAATGTAGAGAACAGGGTTAATACGACAGTCCATCTACAACTATGTTTATTATAAAAAGTAAAGCAGGATACTCTGATCCATTTAAACTCATTTCCAGATTGTAAATCACCTGGAACATGAAAAACTCATTTTATTTTTGAACGTGCACTTATACTTCTGTACATTAAAAGTTTCATTACAGGTGGTGGATTTGAAACTATTCTCTATGGAAAAGTGAGACACCAGAGCTGAGATGGACATGACTTTAGCAGTTTTGTTTTTTTTTTTAAAAAAGGAATAAACGTCAAGGAAAAGCAACACTGAGTAAGTTGGTGACACAAATGATCTGGTAACAAACCACCACAAAATATTCACACTCCAAACAGGCAAAGTGGTTTTCTGCTAAATTATAAACTAAACTATTACTATAAAGACGTGGATCAAAATAACAGCGTTTATTCACTTCCTAAAGTGAACTCGGCCTTTGCTTTACTTATCTTTTTTTTTTTTTTTACTCGTAAAGATTAGAAACAAACAAACACGAACACAATAAATGACATGATCTATCAACACTTTAACGTGTAACCAGCTCAAAAAAGACACGTTAACCCTGTTTTTTACCGTCGTTTCCTGATGACTCCGGAGTGACGCGTGGTTAGCTGCACAGAGCATTAGCTCAAATTTAAATATTTCTTCCACCAATCAGAGCGCGTCTGTCACTTCTTCTATGAAACACAAAAGCTTCATTTTAAACTGCGCCATCTATCGGCGCAGCGCGGCACAATTTGTGATAAAACCAAAACAAATCTATTCTATTACATATATTTGAATTTAACACAGTGTTCTAAAATTGTGCAAGTGTTATTTTACATTTAAATGTTTAATAAAGTACGTCCTTTACGATTTATAATTAACCTGAATATGAACCTGAATATCACGTGCACCTGTTACAGAGTCTGACCGTGTTCTATTTGTATTATTCTATAAATAAATAAATAAATAAATAAATAAATAAATAAATAAATAAATAAATAAATATTTTTTCTTGGCGTCACCCGGAAGTGTCGTGACGTCATGTGCGTGGTGATCACGTGGTTTGATGTTCAGATAAATTGAGAGGTGCGTCTTTCTCGTTCTTTCTTCCTCTTCGTGATGAAACGCGGCTGTTCTGTGGTTTAGACCAAACTAGAGACACGTGAGTATTTCCTGTCGTAAATCATTTGTTCTGTGGACGTTTTAATGGCGGAGTGTGTTTGATTTGCTGTGATTTTACGCGTGGAGCTGTTTGTTTGTCTTGTAATAATCTGGATGAAAAGGGAACCACGTGGTGCAACAATAAGCATGTTTTTTTTTTTCTCCTAAACCTTCCTTCCAAGTAATATTTAGATTTAATTTTATTAGTGACTTTAATCAGCATCAGTGTTTTGTCAGTTGCACTTTTTTTGGTTTAAATTTGCTTTATAAATAAACTCGAACATGTCAAAGTGTAACTCAGTAAATCTGCCCCTGAACATGCCCCTGACTGTTTTAAAATGTATTTGTTTTAATTCACTTTATTATTATCTATTATTATTATTTAATAGAAGCATGTATCAGGTTCACCTGCTGCACATTTCACAAATTTGTTATATCAGCCCAAAAAGGGGGAAACTTGTTAAATCCAGTTGGATGTGGTTTAGTTCTTGTTAGTCACGTGTTCTGCTCTTATTAAAAACCTGCTCATTAAAATGCACATTTCACATTTTCATTGTGTTGCTAAAATATTCACTTTTAATAAACTACTATATTAAACCTGTAAATGTCAAACTAATGATGACTTGCAGTCCGTGTTTCACCTGAGAACACATGATTATAACTTCACTGCACTGAACAGTTTGACCTCAGACTGACGTCATTTGTGTTTTTTGTGTTTCATATTTTCTCATTTTGGTGCATTTCTCGTTTCAGACTCTGGGTCGTGTGGAGGTGGAGGTGGAGGAGGTGGAGGTGGGGGTCAGTCTGAGTGGATCATGGTGAAGTTTGGTTCTGTCGTTCATGATGTTTCACTTTGTTAAACTTTAAATAAAAACCTGGAAGCCGTTTGTCTGTTTGTCACTGGTTTCACTGATCGTTAAAGTGTTTGAGCTGATCTTTGGGACGTGAAAGGTTCAGTTTTATCCACAGGGTTGAGCTCTTTTATTATTTTATTTACTGTAATAGAAAATTCTTACACATGTCTCAGTTATTACTGATCACTGTGGGATGAACCATTAATGCATCAACAAAACACTGTCCAAAGAGTCACGGAAGAAAACTATGAAAATACATTTAGTTACAGAATACTGCAGTACTGCAGTATTCTGTATCTGACACACGGTCCAGAGTACTGCGTTGTGAATACTTTTGCAGAGTTGCATTATATTATAGTGTAAAAACATGAACAGCTTTATTTTGTTCTGCTTTTTTCTTTTCTTTTCTTTTATTCGACACAAAACCCACCTGCCTCTCACCAGAGCCGTTTATTTTCACTAAAACTAAAGTTCAAACATAAAACTACAGGATCAAGTTCTCACTGTTACTTTTCATTTGGTGCGATTTAGAAAACCGTAACTGTCCCAGATTACAGTTACTCTGGACGAGTATCCAGGTGCATTCTGGGTACATGTGCTCAGTCTCTTAGTGGCTGCAGTTTGTTTGTATTTATGTTGGTCAGTAGAGGGCGCCATTTGCCAACACCCCCAGTCTGAGCAGATCTGCTCTAAATGTAAATATTTATCATAAATAAAGAGAAAATGTGACTTTTGTCGTGTCCAGCCTCAGATCTGACTCAGACTCTGTACGTTTCATCTTTTCTTTCACCAAACACTGGCTCCATTGTACTTTTCATCCTGGAGTCACTGGATCAGTCCAACGACTTAAAGCCGAGAACGAACAAGAGACACAAGTGTCCAGTGTGTGGAGCCCAGAAGAATGTGTGAGGGAGAAAAGAGCAGCTCAGAGACGCAGACGTGCAGAGAAAGACTGAAAAACACAGAGAAGACTGAAAAAACACTGAGAAATACAGAGAAATACAGAGATACAGAGACAGAGAAATACAGAGAAACACAGAGAGCCCAGACCTCAAACTTGCAGACTGTATCTATTAGTATATTAGTATGGGATATATATATGTATATGTATATATATATATATATATATATATATATATATATATATATATATATATATATATATATATATATATATATATATATATATAAAGCCAAGATCCTGTGGGACTCAGATACAGACTGACAGATGGAGATGGACCAACCGGACATAGTGGAGGTGGAGAAACAACAGAGCAAAGCCGTCGTGGTGGAACATCACAGAACCAAGAGAACATCAGGAAAAAGGAGCATGAGAAACTAGAGAAATACCAGGGGCTCAAAGAAGAGCTGGAGAAGGTCTGGAAGGTGAAGGCCTCAGTGGTGCCCGTGGTCATCGGACTCGGGGCAGTGACCCCCAAACTGGAGGAGAGACTACAGCAGATCCCAGGAGAAACATCAGACATCTCAGTCCAGAAAAGGAACAGCAAAGATACTGAAGAACCATCAAGCTCCAGGCCTCTGGGAGAGGACCCGAGTGAGGAAAAAGAGGATGAGAGAGAGACGACCCGCGGAGGGTGAGCAGGAGATTTTTATTTTTGTTTAAATATATATGTGCACTTCGACTCTAGTGCATGTGTGAAGAGACGAGGATGTAAAAGTCTCGTTTTATTGATGCAGATTGTGTCATGCTTTATCTCACACACATTATACAGGGAAATGTTTCATTTACAAATCTGTACAAAACTCCTCGTGCTCGTCCTTAATACTGTCCACAGAGTCAAAGACGTCTCAAGGAAACTGTTTTTACAAAGCCAAACTTTTTCTCTCTGTCTGACATGAAATCAGAATAAACTTTTCCTGTTTTTAGGTCAGTTTTGATTAACAAAATTGTTTTATTTGTTAAATACCAGAACAATGAGAGAAGGATTTTTTTTATGATTTTCTGAACAAAGAGGCTTAAGGATAACAAAGAGGCTTAAGGATAACAAAGTCAGTGTTCTGGAGTGTCCATCTCAAAGTCCTGATCTCAGTCCAGTTGAAAATGTCTGAACAGACCTGAAAAGGCCTGTGCGAGTGAGACGGACACAAACTTGTCTCAGTTACTCCAGTTTTGTCTGGACGAATGGGACAAACTCCTGCAACTATTGTGAGACGTTTGTGGAAGGAAATCAAACCAAAACCAGGTCACACAGTTTAAAGGAAATGGACCAAATACTAATGAAATGTGTGTAAACCTCTGACTTGAAGAAAGTCATGGAAAATGTCTAAAAAAAAATCCTTCTCTCATTATTCTGACATTTAACAAATAAAAATAATTTTGTTCTTTGTTTTTTGAAAGCTCAGGGTTAATCAGCTCTGTGGTGAAAAGATCTATCACTTGATTTAAATTCTGTTTCTGAAAATGTTTAAACTGAAAAGTTATTTAAACATTTAGCAGAATTTTGCAGAATTTGAAAAGTGTTTTTTTTACTTAAAACAGCCGTGTTGTGGTCGTCTGTGGGACAAATCTATGGGAGATGTATCTGTGTAAACCTCAGTCGTCCAGGTCTGATCCAGAGCAAAACACGAAGTTCAAATCTGTCACTGGACAAATCGTTGTAGGAGTGAAGACGTTTCGCTGCTCGTCCAAGCCTCTTCTTCACTTCTGTTTCACTCCTACAACGATTTGTCCAGTGACAGATTTGAACTTCGTCTTTTGCTCTGGGACATGTACTTATGAAACCAGAGGGACGTGGATGTGGGCGGAGCTCCAGAGGCGGCGGTGTGAATAAATACATTTGGTCGGTTACAGTTCAGTTCAACATTCTATGGCATGAACTTTGGTTGAAGCAAAAGTCTCTTCAGAACATTTTAAGCAGGTCGACATTTGAAAATAATCAGTCAAAACCAAACATAATTCTTTTATCCGGCGTGGTCCTCGGTGAGCGTCGGGCCGCCTCCGTTGCCGTTGGAAACCACATTATTCAGCCCTACGTTAGACTCGGAGTTGGGGTTCCGTCCTTTTTTTGTGCCCTGGTCCAAAGACGTTCCTTCTAAGAGCCGAGCCATGAAAGCGAAGCCGTTCCGTCTGATGTACGATTTCCCAGCGAAAGTGTAGAGAACAGGGTTAGCACAGCTGCTAATGAAGGCTAACGCTGAGGTGACCGCGCGACTCGACTGCCAGATGTGGTCCAAGCTACGAGACAAACGGTACAAAGAGGTCAAAGAGGTCAGAGGTCAACGAGGTCAACGAGGTCAAAGAGGTCAACGAGGTCAAACAGGTCAAACAGGTCAAAGAGGTAAAGACCCTCTGTCTCCGTGAGCCCTCAGCCCACGTCTGATCCACAGCTGCTCGTCCCAGACGCTTCTGGCCTGGTTCTGGTCAGATTATTTCTTCTTCTCTTCTTCTTCTAGAACTGAAGAAATAATCTACCCAGACCTGAAGAAGAGACTTGGACAAGCAGCCAAACGTCGTCACTCCTACAACTTTTTGTCCAGTTACAGATTTAACTTTTGTCTTTTACTTTTAAAGACCCACTGCGTAACATTTCAGACAAAAACAACCAAAAATAAAGCGATACAGAGATTCCCGTGTCTCCTCTTCTTGTTTAGAGGTGACCTTTGACCTTTGGCAGAAAACAGAGAAAACTCTATTTTGATCTAAACTGTTAATCGCTATGGCAACTGTGCTAGTTTCATGACTCTGAAACACACAGATAAAGAAGCACTATGTAACTTTTCTCCCCGTGATGCTGTTATAATCCTGAATGTTCCGCAGTGTGGCCTTATCTATCGCTGTGGAGGTCAGATCTGTGGAGAGGTGACCCTGCAGCAATAAAAACACCAGTAAGTGAATAAAAGCAGGATGGATGTGTTTAATGCCACACTGAGGAACATGTCCAGCAAAATGATGGATTTCCACAGAGAAGCAGAAAAGTTTCTCAGTGCGTCTTTAGTCTTGAGTGTTTTTGGGGTAAACGTCTGTACTTACATTTCTCGAGTGTCTGAGTCTTCAGGATACCACTCTGCAGCCACCTTCAAAAACAACATTCATCTGTTTTTATCTGTTTCCTCGTCTCAAATCCTCAAACACACGACTCTCAAACCTGGATCATGTTGATGACGTGATACGGGAGCCAGAAGATTCCAAAGGTGACGACGATGGCGAGGATCAGCTTCTCGCTCCGAACTTTCTTCCTGAACTGAGTCTGTCTGAGTCGCCTCAGGATCAGGACGTACGAGGTGATTATCACAGCGTACGGCAGAATGAACCCGGAGACCGTCTCAAAGGCGTACTGGAACCTCACCTGGGACAGGAGGTCACAGGGGAGGTCAGGGAGGTCAGGGAGGTCACACGGGGAGGTCAGGGAGGTCACACAGGAGGTCACACAGGGAGGTCAGGGAGGTCACAGGGGAGGTCAGGGAGGTCAGGGAGGTCAGGGAGGTCAGGGAGGTCAGGGAGGTCACACGGGGAGGTCACACGGGGAGGTCACACAGGGAGGTCACACAGGGAGGTCACACAGGAGGTCACACGGGGAGGTCAGGGAGGTCACACAGGAGGTCACACGGGGAGGTCACACAGAGAGGTCACACGGGGAGGTCAGGGAGGTCACACAGGGAGGTCAGGGAGGTCACACGGGGAGGTCAGGGAGGTCACACGGGGAGGTCACACAGAGAGGTCACACAGGGAGGTCACACGGGGAGGTCACACAGGGAGGTCACACAGGGAGGTCACACAGGAGGTCACACGGGGAGGTCACACAGAGAGGTCACACGGGGAGGTCAGGGAGGTCACACAGGAGGTCACACGGGGAGGTCACACAGAGAGGTCACACGGGGAGGTCAGGGAGGTCACACAGGGAGGTCAGGGAGGTCACACGGGGAGGTCAGGGGAGTCACACGGGGAGGTCACACAGAGAGGTCACACAGGGAGGTCACACGGGGAGGTCACACAGGGAGGTCACACGGGGAGGTCACACACTGTTTCCAAAGAGGTGTTGGAGCGCCCTCTGCTGTCATCAATGGGAATGAACAATGAAAAACAAACAGATGAAGCCCAGAAACATAAATGTGACGCTGACAGTGACAGTTTGTCGTGAGTTTGAGTGTGATGGAGATGTATCTTCAGAAGCATTTGCTCCGTGTCTGTGAGACCCAGAAACATTTACACGTGTGAAGATCTGTCTCGTCTCACAGGAAACTCCAGGTTGTTGAACCTGTCGAAGTGTAAAAACTTCATTATCTCTGAGTGTGAAACAAAAGTCTGTCTGGTTTGAAATGTGTGAAAAGAGCTCAGGAACTGAGGTGGAGCTGAGGGTGGAGCTGGAACTGAGGGTGGATCATTTTTCATCTAGAAATGTCATTTTTTCCACAACAAGAATGAGCCGGAGAACATCAGAGAAGAAGGTCAGAGGAGCAGAGGGTCAGAGGAGGAGAGGGTCAGAGGAGCAGAGGGTCTGAGGGTCAGAGGGTCAGAGGGTCAGAAGGTCAGAGGGTCAGAGGAGCAGAGGGTCTGGGGGTCAGAGGGTCAGAGGGTCAGAAGGTCAGAGGGTCAGAGGGTCACTCACGTGCGTCGGCAGTGTGTGGTTGGGCGCACACACCATCCTCGGTTTTCCCATCTCATCTTCATCGACCCTGATGTTTCTAAAAACCAGTGAAGGGATTGAGATGATAAAAACGAGAACCCACATCCCGACCACCACTCGTTTGGCGATCCTCGGACTCGCGATCAGCGACACTTTGGTCGGCAGCAGCACGGCGACGAGGCGGTGCAGGCTCATGAGCGTGATCAGGAAGATGGAGGCGTACATGTTGGTGTTGCACAGGTAGAACAGCCCTTTACACATGACGTTCCCAAAGATCCAGGATTGTTTGGCGAGGTAGATCACGAAAAATATAGTCAGCGCCATCAGGAATCCATCGGCACACGCCAAGTTCAGAATGAGGAAAGTGGTGACAGAATGGCGGCGGATTCGCGCCAAAATGCTCCAGACGATGAAGAGGTTTCCGGGCACGCCAACGAGGAAGACGAAGGCGAGGATGAGAGCGCCCAGAGTCGTGGAGAAGTCGTTGCTGACCAGGCTGTCGTCCTCTGGGTTTGGGTCGGTGGTGGAGATGAGGGCGGGGCTGGCGGTGGGCGTGGGCATGGTGATGGAGCTACAGGAGCCGACAGGAGCCGACAGGAGCCGACAGGAGCCGCCAGGAGCCGTCAGGAGCCGACAGGAGCCGACAGGAGCCGACAGGAGCCTACAGGAGCCTACAGGGAACAAACAGGATCATCATCAGAACTGTTTGGTGTCTGTGTCTCTCACTCGTCCAGATCTGATTCGTAGCAAAAGACAAAGTTTAAATCTGTCTGGGACAAATCGTTGTTGGAGTGAAGACGTTTCTCTGCTCGTTAAAGTCTCTTCTTCAGTTCTGGTCAGATTGGTGCCTTATATCTACCTGCAGGAGGCGCTAACTACACTGAAACTGGAAACATCTTTTATCTTCAGTTTCAGCTGGAGCTGCCCTATTCAGCCCTTAATGACCCTGCTGTTGTTCTCTTTGTTTCTCTTTGTTCTGGAGGTGTAGACGGAGAGACATTATGTCTCAGGCTCCTGTTTAAGGAGGGATTTTCTTTCCTCACAAAAATCTTCTTTATCTCTCCTCTCAAACATTTCTTTTCAGATCTGAACCTCACTCTCTTCAGAGGAGGTCAGAGTCTGTGAGATGTAGATGATCAGACTGTGGTCCTGAGCTGCTCTCTCGTGTTGGTTCATTCTCTTATGATTTGTCCAGTTGACAGATTTAAACTTTGTTTTGTTATGTACAGTTTTCTCTCTTTCACTGCACCTGCCCCGGGGCAGACTGACAGAGGGAGGCTGCCAGTCTGTGCCCTCGGCCCCTCGGCCCCTCGGCCCCTCAGACCGGCCCTCAGCACATTCATACAGTGTGAGTCAAGTCACACTAAGAAGTCAAGATCAGTGAGTTTGATGCCACAGTGAGACACATGTGTGTGAGACACACATGGACACATATGTGTGTGTGTGTGTGTGTCCATGAGGACACACACACTCACACACACACACACACACACACACACATGGACACATGCGTGTGTGTGTGTGTGTCCGTGTCTGTATGTGTGTGTCCATGTGTGTGTATGTGTGTGTGTGAGTGTGTCTGAGTGTGTGAGTGTGTGTCTGTGTGTGTGTGTGAGTGTGTCTGAGTGTCTGTGAGTGTGTGTGTGTGTCTGAGTGTGTGGATGTGTTTGTCGACACATTTCAGTGAAATAAAACACAACCAAATTCAGTGAAACATGCTTCACTTTCGTCTGTTTTGGTCTAAAAAGTGACGCACTGTGGCTTTAATCTGAACCACTTTGATTCCAAAATGATGTTTCTAAACTTCTTCATTTCGCTGAGTAAATGTTCATTTTGCAGATGCAGCGTCACCAGAGACTCACCGGACGGAAGCAGTAAATGAAACAAACTCAAAACAGACACAGGAGACAGAAGATCAGAGACACACGAGACAACGGAACAAAACTGTTCAGAACATGCTCCAAAAACAACATCAGCATCGTTTTACTGAACAAATGTCCCATAATGCACTGCTCTGATCTGTTCTGATGTGTCCTCGTCACAAACCTGGACTTTTTTTGTTTCATTCACACGTTTAACACAAACCTGCAGATTGATTGATTGATTGATTGATTGATTGATTGATTGATTGATTGATTGATTGATTGATTGATTGATTGATTGATTGATTGATTGATTGATTTATTTATTTATTTATTTATTTATTTATTTATTTATTTATTTATTTATGTATTTATTTATTTATTTAAGGACAACATGCAGATACATTAAAAACATGGCTGCACCAGATTTGCTATTTTCCATCTTTCGTCCTTTGCACCACAAACATTAAAAAACAATTCACATATAAAAAGTGCAATATAACAAGACAATGTACAAGTGTAAGAATTTTAAATACAAAGTGCAAACTACAAGTTATTAAAGTGCAACACATGGAAAAAATGCAACAAATATCAGAGTAAATATAATATTAATATTAAACTTCTGTTTCTTACTTGACTTGAGTAAACAGGCTGTGGGCTCCTGCAGATGGAGATTGTGTGAGTGTTTTGTCCTTTTGGTTTTCAGACGACAGAGTTACGAGCCGTGGACGACAGGTTTTCGCTCTGAAGAGTCTAGACGGTTTTATCTGACAAACTCGATTTAACTCAACATGGAGGTTTGTTCAGCCTTTGTGCCTGGAGCCGTCTGACCGACGAAGCTACATTCATCTGGGTGAATGGTCCTGCACAAGGACACAACCACAACCTCTGATCAGAGCATTGAACCACCAACCTCATAAAAGACAGTGTTTCAGTCTGAGTCAGAGCTTCATGAAACATCCACCTCAGCCTCATGAAGAGACACGTTACACAAAATCAGAGTTTATAAACTTGACTCGTCCATGTTTGAATAATCCTGTATTTTCCTGCATTTGAGAGACGTGACTTCTCTGAAAACTGCTGCTGTTTTCACCTGCCCCCTATCTCCGCCCACATCCTGGTAGATGTGAAAGAGCTTGTGTCTCTATGGTTCTCATCTCTGTGGATCATTTTGTTATAATTTACACTTTTTAAATCACAATATTCATCTAAAACCACTTCACAGTTCAAGCTGATTTTAAGTTAGAAAACTGTGTGTCCAGTGGAGCTGACAATACACGTCATGACAGTAAAGAGCGGTGTAGCTGTAGCGCCCCCTGTGGACAGACACATCACAGCAGCACATTTTTAAACATTTGGACCAAAATGACGACGCGACGCTGCAGAATCCAACGAGTATCAACGATTAAGAAAATAAAACTGGAGAAGGAAGTGCGGACGACACAGGGGGCGTGTCACAGAGGGGGTGTCAAGGGGGCGTGTCACAGTGGGAGTGTCACAGGGGCATGTCACGGGGGCGTGTCACAGGGGGCGTGTCACAGTGAGCGTGTCACAGGGGGGCGTGTCACAGTAGGTGTGTAATAGGGGGCGTGTCACACGGGGCGTGTCACAGTGGGCGTGTCACAGGGGGTGTGTCACAGGGGGCGTGTCACAGTGGGTGTGTCATAGGGGGCGTGTCACAGTGAGCGTGTCACAGTGACCGTGTCACGGGGGCGTGTCACAGTGGGCGTGTCACAGTGGGCGTGTCACAGTGGGCGTGTCACAGTGGGTGTGCCACAGGGGGCGTGTCACAGGGGCGTGTCACAGGGGCATGTCACAGGGGGCGTGTCACAGTGAGCGTGTCACAGTGGGTGTGTCATAGGGGGCGTGTCACAGTGACTGTGTCACGGGGGCGTGTCACAGTGGGCGTGTCACGGGGGCGTGTCACAGTGGAGGTTAAATGAGAAAATGTCGTGTTGAAAATAGTGGATTATAGATTAGAGTCAAACATGAATCTCTCCAAATAAAACTTCAGAGGAAAACGAGAAGAAACGAGCAGAACCTGGATTTGGACACGTTACATTTGAGGCGTGACATGGACAGTTTATAAAACACGTCTGATTAAAATTTAAATAGTTTGAATTTGCAGAATGACGATCGGTTCTGTAT
Source organism: Periophthalmus modestus (assembly GCA_019594935.1). Taxonomy (NCBI): domain Eukaryota; kingdom Metazoa; phylum Chordata; class Actinopteri; order Gobiiformes; family Gobiidae; genus Periophthalmus; species Periophthalmus modestus. Next base: position 404,600 of record JAIEZT010000026.1, read on the forward strand.
GTGTGAAATCGAACTCTCTCGTTTTTCTATTATCATCTTTTTTTCTCAGTTTTGCTGTTTAAAATGAACAAAATGTAAAATGATTCATGTTAAAACTCAAACATTTATATATATTATTTATATTTATTTCTTGTTTCTTGTGCCAGATGCTCAGACTCAGAACAGACTCGACATAATTTACTGTTTGACTCAAAATCTCGGCAAACCTCAACTTTCCTTCTTAGCTCTTCTGCTCGTGACCTCCCTGATCCCAGTCTCTCAAAAAGCTTTTCTCAGCCTCGTTAATGTATAAATAATGCAGTTTTAAAGCTGATTGCTCATAAAAAGCTTTGTTGGTTTGTAGCGCTGATGCTAATCGTCTCATTTGAGCTGCATGTGGTGTCGTTAGAGGAGACGCTCTCGCCGCACAGACCCGACTCTTTATTTAGAGACAATCTGTGAAGTGAAAAAACATATGAATAATCCACAGAGGCTGGACAAACCTTTATTCAGTCTAGTTTAAAGATGCACTGTGTCACCTTTCTGCTCGTCACCGTGGACCATAGAGCTTTGTCTGGAACATTAAAATATGTGAAACTCTATCCAGACGTGAGGAGATATTAGAGCGACATAAACAGAGTCAAGTGTTAAACTGCATAAAGAATAAAGACCAAACATTCAGACACAGGAGACGGGTTTATCTCGACCATTATGTTCCAAAAATAACCTGCAACAGGTGAAATCTGTATCAGCTTTATTTTTTACATTATTCTCTCTGTTTCTCGTCTGTAAAACCACCACACACTTTATACACTTTTCTCACATTAACATTTTCTCACATTTCTCTCTTGTTTAACATGGAGGAGACTGATGGACAATGGTCTACAGTCCCTCAGCCAATCAGGACGCAGAACACAATGGTCTACAGTCCCTCAGCCAATCAGGACGCAGAACACAATGGTCTACAGTCCCTCAGCCAATCAGGACGCAGAACACAATGGTCTACAGTCCCTCAGCCAATCAGGACGCAGAACACAATGGTCTACAGTCCTCAGCCAATCAGGACGCAGAACACAATGGTCTACAGTCCCTCAGCCAATCAGGACGCAGGACAGGATGCAGGTTCATACTCTGGACTTTTACTCCGCCCTCTCTGGAGTCAGGTGACAGCGGGACGTTGTGGTCGTTGGATATTTAAGTTACTCGTCCAGTTGTGTTTTGTTATTTTTGTTTAAGTCACATTGTTGTTTTTAGAAGTGATTAAAATGTCTTTTTTACATCCTCACTGTGAGCAGGCTCGCATCTCCACAAACCTGACTCTCATCTGACCTCCTCCTGCTTATTTACAAATTTGTTCCTTTGGCTAAAATATTCCACAATATGGCATTAGTCTGATCTATGTCCCAGGAGAATGTTGTGAAGTACAGTGTATACTCTGTACACGGACTCATCCGGTGAAAGTTACACACTGGAGCTTTAAGTCGTGCAGAGGGTCATGAGCAGAACAGCTGCACCAGGGGTTTGTTAGAGCCAGAGAAACATTTAGATTTTATCACGATTCATGTGGATTTTTATTTTATTTTATTTATTTATTTGAGCTTTTAAGAGGTGAAAAGGTCGTCTGTCTGTCTGTTTGTTTGTTCCTGTTTGTCTGTTTGTTTGTTTGTTTGTTTGTTTGTTTGTCTCTTTGTTCCTGTTTGGTTGTTTGTTTGTTTGTTTGTTCAAATTCAGAACAAACTCACAGAAAACGACACAAACCAAAGCCCAGGTCCATAAAAACATTCCCACAGGAGCAGATGATTCTAAATGTTCGTCACATTATTAAAGTTCTGCCGTGGAGAGAGTTTCTCATGAGCTTCAGATTCAGTTTTTGGGAAATAAATAAACCAGAATCTGTTTGTCTCATTTCAGTTTTAGACGGAGACAATCACGAGATGGATTAAAGTTCAACAAACACGAGACATGTATATATTTATATATTTATATATTATACATGTATATATTTATATATTATATATTTATACATGTATATATTTATACATTTATATATTTATACATTTATATATTTATATATTTATACATTTATATATTTATACATTTATATATTTATAGATTTATACATGTTTATATTGATATATTGTATATTATTTATACATGTATATATTTATACATTATATATTATAACATTTATATATTTATATATTTATACATTTATATATTATATACATTATATATTTATATATTTATACATTTATATATTTATATTTACTATATTTATATATTATTATACATGTATATATTTATATATTTATATATTTATATATTTATACATGTATATATTATACATTATATATTTATACATTTTATATATTTATATTTATTTATACATGTATATATTTGTACCATTTATATATTATACATATATACATTTATACATTGATATATTTGTACATTATTATCATATATATTTGTACATTATATATGTTATATATATTTATATATTTATATACATTTATATATTTATACATTTATATATTTGTACATTTATATATATATATTTATACATTATACATTTATATATTTATATATTTATACATTTGTACATTTATATTTATACATTTATACATTTGACATGTGTACACTGCTGAGCACTAGAACCATTTCACTGTCCATATTTATACTTTTATTTCCGCACAGAAGTGAGATGAGTCGTGGTAAATATAAATAAATGTGGTAAATCCAAACGGCTCAGTTTAATCTCGTATGAGCGACATGATTCTACAGAATCAACGAGACTCATCGACGCTAAAGAATTCTGCTCCGTCACAGCAGGATTTAGAGCTTCAGGCCAGAACACGTCACAGTGTGACTCACTGCAGTGAGTCCTCCAGGCCTGAGGTGTCACTGTGGACGAGTCAGAACAGACACCAGGCACTTTAAAGAAATCTCCAAACTTATGATCCACATGTTCAACTTTCTCATTTGTTTGGAAGTGACTCCACAAACTTGTTGTACTTTGTACTATAGTAGTATAGTTTGTGTACTTTGTTAGTGCAGTTGTACTATACAAACTAATCAAACTGTACAAACATTATGGCTTTTTAAATCCAAGTGAAAACACGTCTTTGGGTTAAATAATCGTGTGAACTCAGCCTGTTTAACTCCAGCAAAAACACAAAGAGTTATTATTATATTCAAAGGTTTGAACTTCCTGTTTGTAAATGACGTGACGACTTTGAGGAGTTGTTTCTACTACAAAAATATTTAGTTTTAATGTTTCATTTCTGTAGCAACACGGCAAATTCTCCCATTTCTTAAACTGGGGATTTGTTTCAGAAAACATCACGACCAAGTCTGTTTATGTAAATGAACGCACAGCAGCTAGCTAACATGCTAAAGGACAAAGCTAACGTGTTAAAGGACAGAGCTAATGTGATAAAGGACAGAGCTAACATGCTAAAGGACAGAGCTAACGTGTTAAAGGACAGAGCTAACGTGTTAAAGGACAGAGCTAACGTGATAAAGGACAGAGCTAACATGCTAAAGGACAGAGCTAACGTGCTAAAGGACAGAGCTAACGTGCTAAAGGACAGAGCTAACGTGTGCTAAAGGACAGAGCTAACATGTTTAACTGCTGCGTTCCAAACAGGAAGTGATCATGTTGCACTTCAGCTGCATCGACTCTGGCTCCAGTTCACTTCACATTGAAAAACCACGTCCTCTCTCTGCTGCTGTCGGACTCGTCTTTGGTCTGAAATGTTCATTTTTCGTCTCTTCGTGATTCTGGGGTAAATAAAAATATGAACATTAATAACAGACAAATCAGGCGCCTTTTTGTTTGAGGTCGCTCTCGTTAGCAACAGGTTTGATTGACAGCGTTGCTAAGCGCCTGCTCCCTGTTAAACCAGTGGTGTGGGCGGGAAGGGGCGTGACCTTCAACAGCCTCACTCCTGATTGGCTCTTTGGGTTGCTATGATACTCGTGGTCAGTATTTGAAATCTGAAAGTCTGCTCCAAACTCGCCGTGAGAACTTCATCTAAAAAACAAGTTGTGAATTTACCTTTTGAATATTTTATGGTAAAGTACAATGGCTCCTCCCCCTTCTGTAATTATGACATCATCACCTTGAAGAATCTGAAAACCACGTCACAGGCACAAAACTGCACCAATTACCCCCGCCGCTAATTTAAAGGTGCACTATGGAACTTTTCTGATGTGTTTTATGTTTTCCATAGAGATTTTGGCCTTTGTCCCAGTCACAAGATTCACTACAAAATAAATCATCGACCCTCTCTGTAAAATAAAAGACAAACGTCAGTGTGATGTCTGCACTGATAAAACTCCTGCACCTCCTCCTGCACCTCCTCCTGCTCCTCCTCCTGCTCGTTCCTCCTGCATCTCCTCCTGCACCTCCTCCTGCACCTCCTCCTGCTCCTCCTCCTGCACCTCCTCCTGCTTGTTCCTCCTGCACCTCCTCCTGCACCTCTCTGCTCGTTCCTCCTGCACCTCCCCTGCTCGTTCCTCCTGCACCTCCTCCTGCTCCTCCTCCTGCTCGTTCCTCCTGCACCTCTTCCTGCATCTCTGCTCGTTCCTCCTGCACCTCCTCCTGCACCTCCTCCTGCACCTCCTCCTGCTCGTTCCTCCTGCACCTCCTCCTGCTCGTTCCTCCTGCATCTCCTCCTGCACCTCCTCCTGCACCTCCTCCTGCTCGTTCCTCCTGCACCTCCTCCTGCTCGTTCCTCCTGCATCTCCTCCTGCAACCTCCTCCTGCATCTCCTCCTGCACCTCCTCCTGCATCCTCCTGCACCTCCTCCTGCTCCTCCTCCTGCTCCTCCTCCTGCTCCCTCCTCCTGCACCTCCTCCTGCTCCTCCTCCTGCACCTCCTCCTGCTCGGGGAGTGTCCTGAGGAGCCACACTTCTGGGAAAATGTCTCAAAGACTCTAGATGAACAGACGTAACCCTCAGAGGTTTATTCTGCTAAATGAAACCTCCAAACTAAATCTGCCTCTGACCCTCGAGCATCACCAGGACAAAACCTGAACTGTGCCGTTAGAAAATACTTCAACCTGTGAGAGTAAAATACTTTTATCTGACAGAGATGATTCAGCTGGAGTTTTCTGCGTCTCGGGGCTCGGAGCAAAAGACATTTACTCACAGACTGAACCTAATCTGACTTGATGATGTCATTTCCTTTTATCCAAAGAAATCGATAAGTTTATTGCCCAATATGGAACATTTCAGCCAAAGCATCAACATCTCCATGGAAACAAGCAGCCGATGGCCTCCAGAAAAACGTCATGGTGCATCTTTAAAAAGGCTTAAATCTGATCATTTCCCACGAGTCTGATCATCTGTGACGTCTCATTTTGGAGCCTGCACCACGTTTCTCAAACTTCACCACAAACGATTCAAATTTGTCCAGGTGACAGTGTGAGAGCAGAACGTGAACCTGAGTTCTGCTGCGGTGCCACTGAGTTTACGTGAGCTACTCGAGTATTCACCTGAGACTGTGCCAAACCCGTCCGCACGTCGGCGAGTCCGAACACGAGCTCCCGAGTACCACGAAAAAACATTCACCCGAATCACTGAGAGTCTGCCAAGTCCTACCCAGCCAGCAAGTCCCCCACACGAGACTCAGAGCGAGGAAAAGCACCTCCATCCACATCCTGGTTTAGTCCTGGTTTAGTCCTGGTTTAGTCCTGGTTTAGACCTGGTTTAGACCTGGTTTACTCCTGGTTTAGTCCTGGTTTAGTCCTGGTTTAGTCCTGGTTTAGACCTGGTTTAGTCCTGGTTTAGACCTGGTTTAGTCCTGGTTTAGTTCTGGTTTAGTCCTGGTTTAGTCCTGGTTTAGACCTGGTTTAGACCTGGTTTAGTCCTGGATTAGACCTGGTTTAGACCTGGTTTAGACCTGGTTTAGTCCTGGTTTAGTCCTGGTTTAGACCTGGTTAGATTAGTTCTGGTTTAGACTGGTTAGTCCTGGATTAGTCCTGGTTAGTCCTGGTTTAGACCTGGTTTAGACCTGGTTTAGTCTGGTTTAGACCTGGTTTAGACCTGGTTTAGTCCTGGTTTAGTTCTGGTTTAGTCCTGGTTTAGTCCTGGTTTAGTCCTTGTTTAGTCCTGGATTAGTCCTGGTTTAGACCTGGTTTAGTCCTGGTTTAGTTCTGATTTAGTCCTGGTTTAGTCCTGGTTTAGTCCTGGTTTAGTCCTTGTTGACTCTCAGTGAGTCCGGGCACAGTCACTCACAGTCAGTGTGGTTCCTTTGGCTTAGACCCTTCACCCTCCTGCCTTCTTCTTTCTTCTTCTTCCTACGATGAGTCTGACTCAAACAAGTTACCGGCTCAGACGTCGCCCGACCAAACGAGGTCTGCGTCAGGTGTTGGGGAACCAGAACCACCTTGAAACGGGCGACTGGAACAAGGTGGAGATGGGCGAGATGCGAGAACAAGGCTCTGTTGGAGCTACTACTCCAGTGACCCGAGTCAGAGGCGTCACATGACCAGGATGTGGGAAAAATACTTCGAAACCCCCAGTCCAAGCTCACGGCTAAGCAACTAGTAGCTCAGTGTTCCAACATCCGCCAAACAAAGTAGACCTGGAACTTGAGGGTTCTACAGTGTCTTTGCTGTTCCTCTACTGCACTTTTCAGGACTGAGATGTCACCTTCCAGACCTTCTCCAGCTTCTTCTCACTGACACACTCTGGATCACACACACATCAGCTCCATATTTGGAATTTAGACCACGAGTATCATAGCAACCAAGGAGCCAATCAGGAGCGAGGCTGTTGAAGGTAACGCCCCTTCTCGCCCACATCACTGTTTTAACAGGGAGCAAGCCTTAGCAACGCTGTCAATCAAACCTGTTGCTAACGCTAACAGGAGCAACGTCGGGGACAGAAGGACCTGATGTGTCTGTTATTAATGTTCATATGTTGATTTACAGACACAGACGTGAAATAAAAACCCCAGGATCATGTAGAGGGTTAATACGAACATTTAAGACCAACATGAGTCTGACAGCAGCAGGGACAGAGAGAGAGAGACACAGTTTTTCAATAGAAAGTGAACTGGAGCCAGAGTCGATGGAGCTGAAGTGCGACATGATCACTTCCTGTTTAGCGGTTAGCATGTTAGCTCTGTCATTTATATAACCAGACTTTGGATCAGACTCAGATGAGCCTTTCTCTTCTTAAAGATGTTTGTGGTTTGAGGAGATCAGCTCCACAGACACGAGACAAATCACAGAAACTTTTCGTTTGTTCTGGTCGTTCTTCTGCCTCAGAGCCTCAGAATGTTCTGTCCCTGCACCTGCGTCTAACACCGAAAACTCCAGAACCAGAGACACTTTACTCACAAGTGAAGCATTTTGAAACCTTCACTTCACTGAATAAAGGACGTGGATGTAGATGAGTTTAATCCAAACTGTTGCATCATTGGACATGTTTTTGGCTCGTGTCACACTGATGGTTGTTGCTTGGTAACAGTTACAGAGTCAATGAAATATGTTATAGTTTAGTCGTGTCAAATAAAAGTGTGTCATATGAACTTTAAATCTAATCCACAGAATAAACCGTGTCGTACCCGGTGTCGGTGCTATTCACAAAACACTTTTACAACGTCAGAGTAACAGTGAGAACTTGATCCTGTAGTTTTATGTTTGAAGTACACAGATTTAGTGAGAATAAACAAACGCGGCTCTGGTTTGAGGCAGGTGGGATTTTTGTCTCGAATTAAACACAAATAAATAATAAATAAATGCAGAAGAACAAAAATAAAGCTGAGACACAGTCCTCTGACTGGACCTGTGCCAGAACACTTTAGAAAATACATTTTACCTCGGACATTCAGTATTCTGTAACTAAATACTTTCATTAAGTGTAAGTACAGTACAGTAGTAAAAGTATTCTTACCTGTTCTTGTTTGAAAATCCCTTGTGCCAGTAACTCTCTCTCTCCTCTCTCCTGTCTCCTCCTCTTTCTCTTTCTCTCTCTCTCTCTTCTCTCTCTTCTCTTCTCTTCTCTCTCCTCCTCTCCTCTCTTCTCTCTTCTCTCTTCTCTCTCTCCTCCTCTCTTCTCTCTTCTCTTCTCTCTCTTCTCTCTCTCCTCTCCTCTCTCCTCGTGTTGTTTGTTTCTTGTTGTGATTCCTGACTGAGGCGTTACATACTTTTCACACAGGCTCGTACTCGCTCTGCACAGAGGAGGAGTATCACAAACCCTCTCACCACAGACAGAGGATACTCCGCCACGCTCCGCCACGCTCCAGGATCAGTCACCCCACAGTCTGAGGGGAGCCGGGACGAGCCGGATCTGGACTGATGCAAAATCAGATCTGTTACCATAGTGATTAGTCATTTAAAAGAAAATACTTTGAGTGGGTAAAAGATTTTAGCCCTGGTTTAGCCCAGTGGCTCTCAAAAGAGCCACTGGGCTAAACCAGGACTAAACGAGGACTAAACCAGGACTAAACCAGGACTAAACCAGGACTAAACCAGGTCTAAACCAGGACTAAACCAGGTCTAAACCAGGTCCAGAACAGTACACCAGTAGTTCCGCTGTAGTTCTGTAGAAATGATTTAAAGCAGGACTAAAGTGGATAAAATGAAATGTAAATGAGACAAACCCACAAACTGAACGAGCTCGTGCACCACACTTTGAGAAGCCCTGGTTTCGTCGTTATTTGAAAGGACAAAGTGCACAGACATTAAGGTCATAAAAACATCGACGTTCTTCACCAGATTATAGCTAAATCACTAATGTCCATCTGCAGCCCACGATTTACAGGAAAACATGAAACAATGTAATTACATTCAGTCAACAATAAAACACACACACACAGGAGTGATATCATAAGAGTGATATCAGACACACAGGAGTGATATCAGACACATGAGAGTGATATCACACACACAGGAGTGATATCAGACACATGAGAGTGATATCAGACACACAGGAGTGATATCAGACACATGAGAGTGATATCAGACACACAGGAGTGATATCAGACACATGAGAGTGATATCAGACACATGAGAGTGATATCACACACACAGGAGTGATATCATAAGAGTGATATCAGACACACAGGAGTGATATCAGACACACGGGAGTGATATCAGACACATGAGAGTGATATCAGACACACGGGAGTGATATCAGACACATGAGAGTGATATCAGACACACGGGAGTGATATCAGACACATGAGAGTGATATCAGACACACGGGAGTGATATCAGACACATGAGAGTGATATCAGACACACAGGAGTGATATCATAAGAGTGATATCAGACACACAGGAGTGATATCAGACACACGGGGAGTGATATCAGACACACGGGAGTGATATCATAAGAGTGATATCAGACACACAGGAGTGATATCAGACACATGAGAGTGATATCAGACACATGAGAGTGATATCAGACACATGAGAGTGATATCAGACACACAGGAGTGATATCAGACACATGAGAGTGATATCAGACACATGAGAGTGATATCAGACACACGGGAGTGATATCAGACACATGAGAGTGATATCAGACACACAGGAGTGATATCATAAGAGTGATATCAGACACACAGGAGTGATATCAGACACACGGGAGTGATATCAGACACACGGGAGTGATATCAGACACATGAGAGTGATATCAGACACATGAGAATGATATCAGACACACGGGAGTGATATCAGACACATGAGAGTGATATCAGAGACATAAGATAAGATAAGATAAGCCTTTATTAGTCCCACAGTGGGGAAATTCCAGCATTGCACCGCACACATAGAACAGAAGGAAATAAAATAAAACAAGATAATAGATAAATAGAAATAAATTAAGAAATAGATTCAAGAATAACTCTAATATACACACACACATATATATATACATATAAATATACATCTCCTTAGTAAAGTGACGTGGGAGTGATATCAGAAACATGGGAGTGATATCAGACACATGGGAGTGACATGGGAGTGATATCAGACACATGGGAGTGATATCAGACACTGGGTATGACATGGGAGTGATATCAGACACATGTGAGTGATATCAGACACATGAGAGTGACGTGGGAGTGATATCAGACACATGGGAGTGATATCAGACACATGGGTATGACATGGGAGTGATATCAGACACATGTGAGTGATATCAGACACATGAGAGTGACGTGGGGAGTGATATCAGAAACATGGGAGTGATATCAGACACATGGGAGTGACATGGGAGTGATATCAGAGACATGGGAGTGACATGGGAGTGATATCAGAAACATGGGAGTGATATCAGACACATGGGAGTGATATCAGAGACATGGGAGTGATATCAGACACATGGAAGTGACGTGGGAGTGATATCAGACACATGGGAGTGATATCAGACACATGGGAGTGACATGAGAGTGATATCAAACACATGAGAGTGACGTGGGAGTGATATCAGACACATGGGAGTGATATCAGACACATGGGAGTGACATGGGTGTGATATCAGAGACATGGGAGTGACATGGGAGTGATATCAGAGACATGGGAGTGACATGGGAGTGATATCAGAGACATGGGAGTGACATGGGAGTGATATCAGAGACATGAGAGTGACATGGGAGTGATATCAGAGACATGGGAGTGACATGGGAGTGATATCAGAGACATGAGAGTGACATGGGAGTGATATCAGACACATGGGAGTGATATCAGACACATGGGAGTGATATCAGACACTTTGGGAGTGACATGGGAGTGATATAAGAGACATGGAAGTGATATCAGATATGTGGGAGTGATATCAGACACATGGGAGTGATATTAGATACGTGGGAGTGATATGAGAGTGATATCAGACACATGGGAGTGACATGGAAGTGATATCAGACACATGGGAGTGATATCAGACAAATGGGGGTGACGTGGGAGTGATATCAGACACATGAGAGTGATATCAGACACACAGGAGTGACATGGGAGTGATATCAGAGACATGGGAGTGACATGGGAGTGATATCAGAGACATGGGAGTGATATCAGACACATGGGAGTGATATCAGACTTATGTGAGTGACATGTGAGTGATATCAGACACATGGAAGTGACGTGGGAGTGATATCAGACACATGGGAGTGATATCAGAGACATGGGAGTGATATCAGACACATGGAAGTGACGTGGGAGTGATATCAGACACATGGGAGTGATATCAGAGACATGAGAGTGATATCAGAGACATGAGAGTGATATCAGACACATGGGAGTGATATCAGACACATGGGAGTGATATAAGAGACATTGGAGTGACGTGGGAGTGATATCAGACACATGGAAGTGACGTGGGAGTGATATCAGACACATGGGAGTGATATCAGAGACATGAGAGTGATATCAGACACATGGGAGTGATATCAGACACATGGGAGTGATATCAGACACATGGGAGTGACGTGGGAGTGATATCAGACACATGGGAGTGACATGGGAGTGATATCAGAGACATGGGAGTGATATCAGACCCTGTGGAACATTGTCCATGTAAATAAAGATGTTTAAAGTCATACTGTGGGAATATTACAGCCAAAGGAACATCTCTATGGAAACAGGAGGAGGCCCCTCCCCCAGACCGAGCCTTAGAGTCAGGTCTGTGGAGACGCGAGCCTTAGAGTCAGGTCTGTGGAGATGTGAGCCTTAGAGTCAGGTCTGTGGAGATATGAGCCTTAGAGTCAGGTCTGTGGAGATGTGAGCCTTAGAGTCAGATAGATAGATAGATAGATAGATAGATAGATAGATAGATAGATAGATAGATAGATAGATAGATAGATAGATAGATAGATAGATAGATAGATAGATAGACCTTTATGTCCCCTAGGGGAAATTTGTTTCCACAAACTCTGTTCATACATGGAGAAAAAAAAACAAAAAAACCCCAAAACATTACAACATTGATCATACACAAGGACAAAGACAGACAGCACACAATAAGAAAGTTAGTCACAGGTCTGTGGAGACGCGAGCCTTAGAGTCAGGTCTGTGGAGATGTGAGCCTTAGAGTCAGGTCTGTGGAGATGTGAGCCTTCGAGTCAGGTCTGTGGAGATGCGAGGCTCTTTAGGCTCTTTATTTATCTGTTATTTTAGTGACATGAAATATTCAAAAAGAGACAACACTGAACTTTAGAGCAGTGACAGATACAAGCAGAAAAAGTTCAGTCTAAAGGCCAGAAACAAGGGACTGTCCTGGTCTGAAGAAATATATAAATCTGTGTTGGCAGAAGTTCAGCTGATGAAACTCAGCAGAACCTCAGACTTTAAAACTTTAACATTGGCCAATCATCTCATAAATCATGAGCAGATCTGACGAGTGTCTCTGACTTTACGGCTCCTCTGGCGTTTTGTGCCTGTGATTGGCTCCGAGCACAAAGCTCGTGTTTAAGGCTCGTGTTGAGGCTCGTGTCTGAGGCTCGTGTCTGAGGCTCGTGTTTGAGGCTCGTGTTTGAGGCTCGTGTTTGAGGCTCGTGTTTGAGGCTCGTGTGGCGTCGCTCTCTGTTACTGTAACGTGACGCTGCTTTACTGTTTCAACAAGTCTGAGTCTCTCCAAGAATGTGGCTCAGAAAAGAAGGGAAAAAAAAAAAACTGTGTTTATTAATAACACGATGGATCTGATCATCCATCCATCCATGTTCTTCCGCTTATCTGGGGCCGGGTCGCGGGGGCATCAGTCTAAACAGGGACTCTCAGACTTCCCTCACCCCAGACATGTCCTCCAGCTCCTCCGGTGGGACCCCAAGGTGTTCCCAGGCCAGAGAGACATAGTCCCTCCAGTTTGTCTGGGTCTTCCCTGGGGCCTCCTCCCGGTGGGACATGCCCAGAACACCTCCCTAGGGAGGCGTCCAGGAGGCATCCTGAGCAGATGCTCGAGCCTCAGCTGGTTCCTCTCGACGTGAAGGAGCAGCGGCTCTACTCCGAGCTCCTCCCGTGTGACTGAGCTCCTCACCCTGTCTCTAAGGGAGCACCCAGCCACTCTGCGGAGGAAACTCATTTCAGTCGCTTGTATCCGCGATCTTGTCCTTTCGGTCATGACCCAGAGTCATGATCATAGGTGAGGGTAGGAACATAGACTGAGGTAAATCGAGAACTTTGCCTTTTGACTCAGCTCCTTCTTCACCACAACAGACGATACAGCGACATCATCACTGCAGACGCTGCACCGATCCACCTGTCAATCTCACGCTCCATCCTTCCCTCACTCGTGAACAAGACCCGAGATACTTGAACTCCTCCACCTGAGGCAAGGGCTCACCACCCGGAGAGGACAAACCACCTTTTTCCGGTCGAGAACCATGGCCTCAGATTTGGAGGAGCTGATTCTCATCCCAGACACTTCACACTCGGCTCAAACTGCCCCAGTGCTGCAGGTCCTGGCTCGAAGAAGCATCAGGACAACATCATCTGCAAACAGCAGAGATGAGATCCTGTGGTTCCCGAACCAGACCCCCTCCAGCCCCTGAACCAGACCCCCTCAGGCCCCTGAACCAGACCCCCTCCGGCCCCTGAACACCAGACCCCCTCCGGCCCCTGAACCAGACCCCCTCCAGCCCCTGACTGCGCCTAGAAATTCTGTCCATAAATATAATGAACAGAACCGGTGACAAAGTGCAGCCCTGGTGGATCCAACATGCACCAGGAACAAGTCTGACTCACTGCAGAGACACAGCTCCTGCTCCGGTCACACAGGGACCGGACAGACCTGAGCAAAGGGCCCCGGACCCCATACTCCCAGAGCACCCCCCAAAGGACACCACGAGGGACACGGTCGAATGCCTTCTTCAGATCCACAAAACACATGTGGACTGTGACAAACTCCCATGAGCCTCGAGGACCTGATGGAGAGTGTAGAGCTGGTCCAGTGTTCCACGACCAGGACGAAAACCACACTGCTCCTCCTGGATCTGAGGTTCGACTATCTATACTGGATCTGATCACATTGGGGTTTTTTTTTTAAAAAAAAAAATTAATGGCAGATTGAAGCCTCATTATGGAACATTGCACTGAAATAAAAACCATGATTTTTTTTGTTTTTTGTTTTTATTGCTCTGAACATGTGTCCTCACTCTGAGGGAGCTCGCATCTCCACAGACCTGACTCTCATTCACCCTACAGCCTGTTTCCATGGAGATGTTGTTCCTTTTCCATGGAGCATGTTCTGAAGTGTTGGTTTAGTTTTCTGTTTCCATGGAAACCTCCAGAAAGTTGCACAGTGCTGCTTTATTTGACTTATTTAGTTTTCCAGATTTGCATTTTCTGTATTTTATCTCCATCTTTGTTCATTTCTTCTTTGGCGACTTTTCTGTTGTTTACACATGTGTCACATCATCAGACGTGTTTGTATCATAACTATAGTAATGCAGAAGTAGTAGTGGTAGTAGTGGTAGTAGTAGTGGTAGTAGTAGTAGTGGTAGTAGTGGTAGTGGTGTAGTGGTAGTAGTAGTGGTAGTGGTGGTAGTGGTAGTGGTAGTGGTAGTAGTAGTGGGTAGTAGTAGTAGTGGTAGTAGTGGTAGTGTGGTGGTAGTGGTAGTAGTAGTGGTAGTGGTGGTAGTGGTAGTGGTAGTAGTAGTGGTAGTAGTAGTAGTGGTAGTAGTGGTAGTAGTGGTAGTGGTGGTGGTAGTAGTAGTAGTAGTAGTGGTGTGGTAGTAGTGGTAGTAGTAGTAGTGGTAGTGGTAGTAGTGGTAGTAGTAGTGGTAGTAGTAGTGGTAGTAGTAGTAGTGGTAGTAGTGGTAGTGGTGGTAGTAGTGGTAGTGGTGGTAGTGGTAGTGGTAGTAGTAGTGGTAGTAGTAGTAGTGGTAGTAGTGGTAGTGGTGGTAGTAGTAGTAGTAGTGGTAGTAGTGGTAGTAGTAGTAGTAGTAGTAGTGGTAGTGGTAGTAGTAGTAGTAGTGGTAGTAGTAGTAGTGGTAGTAGTAGTAGTAGTGGTAGTAGTAGTAGTGGTAGTAGTGGTAGTGGTGGTAGTAGTAGTAGTAGTGGTAGTAGTGGTAGTAGTAGTAGTGGTAGTAGTGGTAGTGGTAGTAGTAGTAGTAGTGGTAGTAGTGGTAGTGGTAGTAGTAGTAGTGGTAGTGGTAGTAGTGGTAGTGGTAGTGTAGTAGTAGTAGTAGTGGTAGTAGTAATAGTAGTGGTTAGTAGTAGTAGTGTGTAGTAATAGTAGTAGTAGCAGTATGAGTGGGAGCAGTAGTAGTTGCTGGTAGGAGGTAAAGTCACAGTACACAGTGAGTGGAAGAATACTTTGAATGTGTATTTACACAGAATACTGAATACTGCAGTAAAATGTATTATGTGACACACGGTCCAGTCAGAGTACTGTGTTCTGAGGAGGAGTAGTAGTAGTAGTAGGAGTAGTAGTAACTTGTGCAGCAGTATTGTTTTCCAACAGCTCCATCTTGTGGCGGGTGTGTGCAGCACAGGCTGTTTCACACGGGTCACTTCATCATGTTTTTACTCGTATGATGCTCTGTTCCACCTTGTGATGTCATGAGGTGATACAGAGTATTTTGAGCTTTAGAGATATAGACGGTACAAGCCCACTGTGACACGCCCACTGTGACACGCCCACTGTGACACGCCCACTGTGACACGCCCCTGTGACACGCCCACTGTGACACGCCCACTCTGACACGCCACACTGTGACACGCCCCTGTGACACGCCCCCACTGTGACACGCCCACTGTGACACGCCCACTGTGACACGCCCACTGTGACACGCCCCTGTGACACGCCCACTGTGACACGCCCACTCTGACACGCCCACTGTGACACGCCCCTGTGACACGCCCACTGTGACACGCCCACTGTGACACGCCCACTGTGACACGCCCACTGTGTGACACGCCCCTGTGACACGCCCACTGTGACACGCCCACTGTGACACGCCCACTGTGACACGCCCCTGTGACACGCCCACTGTGACACGCCCACTGTGACACGCCCACTGTGACACGCCCCTGTGACACGCCCCCTGTGACACGTTCACTGTGACACGCCCCCTGTGACACGCCCACTGTGACACGCCCCTGTGACACGCCCACTGTGACACACCCCTGTGACACGCCCACTGTGACACGCCCACTGTGACACGCCCACTGTGACACGCCCACTGTGACACCCCACTGTGACACGCCCACTGTGACACGTCCACTGTGACACGCCCACTGTGACACCCCCACTGTGACACGCCCACTGTGACACGTCCACTGTGACACGCCCACTGTGACACGCCCACTGTGACACCCCCACTGTGACACGTCCACTGTGACACGCCCCTTATGACACCCCCACTGTGACACGCCCCTGTGATGTTTCTTAATCGTTGATTCTCGTTGGATTCTGCAGCGTCGCGTCGTCATTTTGGTCCAAATGTTTAAAAATGTGCTGCTGTGATGTGTCTGTCCACAGGGGGCGCTACAGCTACACCACTCTTTACTGTCATGACGTGTATTGTCAGCTCCACTGGACACCACAGTTTTCTAACTTAAAATCAGCTTGAACTGTGAAGTGGTTTTAGATGAATATTGTGATTTAAAAAGTGTAAATTTGAACAGAATGATCCACAGAGATGAGAACCATAAAGAGATCAGTGGGTCTGGTTCTTGAAGAATCTTTTCTGATAAAAGACGTTTCATTCTTTTCTGTTGTTTTGTTCAACTCTGTGAGAGAAGTGTCTTGCTGAAGGACACAACAGACGAGCGTCTCGATGGCTCTGAGTGATTGTGAGAAAGAGGAAGTCGTGGAGGAGGGGCGCCGCACGGGGGGGAAGTGGGACGTCCATATAAGGACAAGGGGCGGGGCCTCACTCCACTGTTTATTTAAAGTTTTTCTGAGTGAGACACAAGAGAGTAACAGAGTAATGAGAGGAGAAACAGACGGAGAGAGAGGGGGGAGGGGGGAGGAGAGAGAGGGAGGAGGAGGAGAAGAGAGGGGGAGGAAGAGAGGAGAGGGGGGAGGAGAGAGAGGGGGAGGGGAGAGGAGAGAGGAGGAGGAGAGGAGAGAAAGAGCAAGAGAGGAGAGAGGAGAAGAGAGGGGGAGGGGAGGGAGAGGGGGAGGAGAGAGAGAGGGGGAGGAGAGGAGAGAGAGGGGGAGGAGGAGAGAGAGGGGGGGAGAGAGAGGGAGAGGGGGAGGGAGGGGAGGAGGAGGGGAAGGAGGAGAGAGAGGGGGAGGGGAGAGAGGAGAGAGGAGGAGGAGAGGAGAGAAAGAGCAAGAGAGGAGAGAGAGGGGGAGGGGAGGAGAGAGAGAGGGGGGAGGGGGAAGAGAGAGGAGGAGGAAAGAGAGGAGGAGGAGAGGAGGAGAAAGAGGGGGGGAAGAGAGAAGAGGGGAAGGGGAGAAGAGGAAGGGGAAAGAGAGCAGGAGAGAGAGGAGATGAGAGGAGGTGAGGAGGAGGAGGGAGGAGGAGAGGGGAGGAGGAGAGAGGAGGAGGGAGAGAGGAGGAGGAGAAAGAGACAGAGAGGAGGAGGAGAGAGGACAGGAGGAGGAGACCAAGAGAAGGAGGGAGAGAGAGGAGGAGGAGGAGAGGAGAGAGGAGGGGAGAAGAGGAGAGAGGGGGAGGAGAGCGAGGAGGGAGAGAGAGGAGGAGGAGGCGGAGAGAGGGAGGAGGGAGAGAGGAGAGGAGAGGAGGAGGAAAGAGAGGAGGAGGAGAGGAGAGAGGACAGGAGGAGAGACAGGGAGGAGAGAGGACTAAAGGGGAGGAGGAGGAAAGAGAGGAGAGGAAAGGGGAGGAGGGAAAGAGAGGAGGAGAGAGAGGTGAGAGGAGGAGGGACAGAGAGGAGAGACAGAGAGAGAGGGAGGAGAAAAAGGAGGAGGAGAGAGGAGACAGGAGGGAAAGGGAGGGGAGAGAGGAAAGGAAGAGGAGGAGAGGAGAGAGAGGAAAAAAGGAAAAAGAGAAAAGGAGAAGAGGAGGAAAGGAAAGAGAGGAGAGAGAGTAAAGAGGAGCGAGGAGGAGAGGAGAGAGGAAGTAAAGGGGACAGAGGTGGGAGAGAGAGAGGAAGCAGAGGAGTGAGGAGAGAGAGAAGAGGAAAGGAGGAGAGAGTAAAGAGGACAGAGGAGGAGAGGGAAAGGTGAGAAATAGGAGAGAGAGGAGTAGAGGAGTGGAAATGAAAGAGAGAGGAGGATGAGAGAAAAGAAAGAGCCGTGAGGGAAAAAAGCAGATTTGGATTGTTTTAAAATGTGTTGAAAATGTGAAAAATGAAGGAAGAGAAGATGAGGAATAAGGGGCGCGGGGAGAGAGAGAGGAAGAAGAAGAAGAAGAAAAGGAGAAATGTCGGGTGAGTCACGGAGAAGAAGAGAAGAAGAAGGAGAAGGACTTCTACTTGTCACTGAGTCAATCCACAAACACATTCACACATGAGATTATATCATATTATATCAGATTATATCATATTATATCAGATTATATCAGATTATATCATATTATATCAGATTATATGAGTTTATAAAATCTTTATCCAGCCTCAAAAGTGTTTATTATTTTATCTGTGACTGATCATTTTAAACATAATGTAAATGTCGAGGGCGTGTCCCGGTGCCTTTTAAAACATGATACAGATTTAAACGTGAGTTATTCTGAGTTTTACGAGGGAAAAGGTGAGTCAGCAAATAAAACCGTCAAAGGTAAAAATAACGAGGTTTTCAAACTATGACCAAACACGAGGAAAAGAGCCAAAACGCCTGAGACGAGCGAGACGCAAAAAAAGATGTGACAGAGCAAAAATAAAACTACAATATGATAAAATAAAAACATGTTGTGCTCAGCAGCTTTAATAATCCAGGTTTATGACGTTTTGAACGAGATTATTCACAAGAAAAGAGAAAACACAGGGAACACGGGACTTAGACGATGACACGTGTGATTCTTGTCAGGTCTGGTTTTCTGTGAAGACGTTCTGTCGTCAGGACACTGAAAACGTTGACACAGAGAAGTGAATCCACAGAGCCCCCCGTCTTTGACACACGAGGGTGGTGGACACTCACAAAAAATGTGGGCTGTGACAAACTCCCATGACATCCACAGGAGAGTAGAGCTGGTCCCCCCACAGGACACACGAGGGGGGACAAGGTGCCTTCTCCACAAAAACATGTGCGAGACTGTGATTTATGCGGTCGGAATAAAAACTACCATGAGCCTCGAGGGTGAAGGATGGAGAGTGTAGAGCTGGTCCAGTGTGAACACCAGGTCCGGTCTGACCACACTGCTCAGGTCCTGAATCCAGGTTTGATTACAGGACCTGACTCTCAACATCTGTGAAGACACTGAGAATGATCGGGAGGATCTCTCATCTCAGGTTCTGAAGTTCAGCTTCAAACCACACTGTTTCAGGGACTTCAGCACAGAGTGATTCAGGACCGTTCAGAAGGTGTCTGTCTGTGTTTCAGTCTGTTTCAGTCTTGTTTCAGACTGTTCAGTCTGCGTACAGTCTGTTCAGACTGTGGCTTTCCAGTCTGGTTTCAGTCTGTTTCACTCTGAGTTTCAGTCTGTTTCAGTCTGTGTTCAGTCAGTTTGTATGTTTCAGTCTGTGTTTCAGTCTGTGTTCAGTCTGTTTCAGTCTGTGTTTCAGTCTGTTTCAGTCTGGTTTCAGTCTGTTTCAGTCTGTGTTCAGTCTTGTTCAGTCTGTGTTTCAGTCTGTTTCAGTCTGTTCAGTCTGTGTCAGCTGTGTTTCCGTCTGTTGTTCAGTCTGTTCAGTGTTCAGTCTGTGTTTCAGTGTTTTCAGTCTGTGTTTCAGTCTGTTTCAGTTTGTTTCAGTCTGTTTTCAGTCTGTGTTCAGTTTGTTTCAGTCTGTGTTTCAGTCTGTGTTTCAGTCTGTTTCAGTCTGTTTCAGTCTGTGTTTCAGTCTGTTTCACTCTGTGTTTCAGTCTGTTTCAGTCTGTGTTTCAGTCTGTGTTCAGTCTGTGTTTTCAGTCTGTTTTCAGTCTGTTTCAGTCTGTTCAGTCTGTGTCAGTATGTGTTTCAGTCTGTTTCAGTCTCTGTTTCAGTCTGTGTTTCAGTCTGTTTCACTCTGTGTTTCGTCTGTTTCAGTCTGTGTTTCAGTTCTGTGTTTCAGTATGTTTTTCAGTCTGTTTCAGTCTGTTTCGTCTGTGGTTCAGTCTGTGTTTCAGTCTGTTTCAGTCTGTTTCAAGTCTGTGTTTCAGTCTGTTTCAGTCTGTGTTTCAGTCTGTGTTTCAGTCGTGTTTCAGTCTGTGTTTCAGTCTGTTTCAGTCTGTGTTCAGTCTGTTGCAGTCTGTGTTTCAGTCTGTGTTTCCAGTCTGTGTTTCAGTTTGTTTTTCAGTCTGTGTTCCGTCAGTTTTTAGTCTGCGTTTCAGTCTGTCAGTCTGTGTTTCAGTCTGTTTCAGTCTTGTGTTTCAGGTTCAGTTGTTTTAGTAGTCTGTGTTTCAGTCTGTGTCAGTCTGTGTTTCAGTCTGTGTTTCAGTCTGTGTTTCAGTCTGTGTTTCAGTCTGTGTGTTTCAGTCTGTGTTTCAGTCTGTTTCAGTCTGTGTTTCAGTCTGTTTCAGTTTCAGTGTTTTTCTGTGTAGTTGTGTTTCAGTCTGTTTCAGTATGTTTCAGTCTGTTTCAGTCTGTGTTTCAGTCTGTTTCAGTCTGTTTCAGTCTGTGTTTCAGTCTGTTTCACTCTGTGTTTCAGTCTGTGTTTCAGTCTGTTTCAGTCTGTTTCAGTCTGTGCTTCAGTTTGTGTTTCAGCCTGTTTCAGTTGTTTCAGCTCTTTTTACTCTTTTTCAGCTGAAACTGTGAAACACTCTCTGAGGGGGCGGGACCTGGGCGCAGGGGCTTCTTGATTGACAGGCGCAGGAGCCAATAGGAGCAGAGTAAACTCCTCGGTGTAATTAAGGCAAAAAACCCGCAGCAAATATTTGATAAAGTGTTTTTTCTTTGGCGCAGAGAAGATGGCGATTGAAATGAGAGAAGATGGAGCTTTCTCCTGGTGTGTGGAGGCGGGTTTGAGGCGCTTGGTCCGGACTCTGAGGATGTTTGGATAGAAAAACACGGCGGAACAAACTTGGACTCGCAGAGAGTTTGAAGAGTTTTGGGGCTGGGAAAACGCCGCGGTTTGGCTCAGTTTGGCTCAGTTTGGCTCAGTTGGGACTCGTCTGTGGGACATGGGGGCCGCTCCGGGCTCGGGCTGGGACGAGGGCGAGTTTGAGTTTTAAACTGGTGTTTGAAGAGGAACCCAGAACCAGAACCAGCGGCCCCCAGCCCCGTGTGCGCAGCCGAGGGATGGGAGCGCGCTCCAGGCCGGGGAGGAGGAGTGAGAGCGGCCCGGGGCCCTGGAGACCACCAGCCACGGTCAGACTCAACTTTGTGTGAAAGTGCGTGGGAAATGAGCACGAGTCTGACTCATCACAGGAAAAAGTCCAGGGCTTTTATCACAACGATTAATCACAATCGAAATTTAAATAGAAACTGGCAGGTTTCCTCCAAAAAACTAAATCTGTGAGTAAAAAAAAGAGCAAAGTCTGAGGTCCGGTTTGGTCTGAGGTCCAGGACTGAGGTCTGAGGGTTCTGAGGTCCAGGCTCTGAGGTCCGGGTCTGAGGTCCGGGTCTGAGGTCCAGGGGTCTGAGGTTGAGGTCCAGGGTATGAGGTCCAGGCCTGAGGTCCAGGTCTGAGGGAGGTCGAGTCCTGAGGTCCAGGTCTGAGGTCTGAGGTCTGGAGGTCCGGGGTCTGAGGTCCGGGGTCTGAGGTCCAGGGGTCTGAGGTCCGGGTCCGGAGAGTCTGAGGTCCGGGTCTGAGGTCCGGGTCCAGTCGAGGAAGGTCTGA
This sequence comes from Periophthalmus modestus, assembly GCA_019594935.1. Classification (NCBI taxonomy): domain Eukaryota; kingdom Metazoa; phylum Chordata; class Actinopteri; order Gobiiformes; family Gobiidae; genus Periophthalmus; species Periophthalmus modestus. Next base: position 426,356 of record JAIEZT010000026.1, read on the forward strand.
GTCTGAGGCGTCAGGTCTGAGGTCTGAGGTCCGGTCTGAGGTATGAGGTCCAGGTCTGAGGTCCGGGTCTGAGGTCCAGGGGTCTGAGGGTCAGGTCTGAGGTCCAGGTTCTGAGGTCAGGGTCTGAGGGTCCGGGTCTGAGGTTTCCGGTCTGAGGTCCAGGTCTGAGGTCCGTGGCCTGAGGTCCGGGTCTGAGGTCCAGGTCTGTGTGGTGTTTGTTGATGGTTCATGGTCAGGGTTGAGGTCTCGGGTCTCTGAGGTCCGGGTCTTAAACTTCAGAAAACTCCACGGTGCAGTTTTATTCAGGGACCGAGGTTTGGTTCTTGGTGGTCGGTGATTCCCGGGTAGTCCACAGCCCAGTTGTCCCGTGGCTCCATCAGGTCCCACAAGACAGGGACGAGGTCTGTGTGTGACTGTGAGTTCACGTTTCAGTTTTTTGACCGAGAGACACGTCACAATGAATGAGAGACACGTCCACTGACCGAGAGAACACGTCCCCACTGACCCAAAGGACACGTTCTCAACTGACGAGAGACACGTCCCACTGACGAGGATGAAGAGACAGTCCCCTGACCCAGGACACGTTCCACTGACCGAGAGACACGTACCCATGTCTGACCCCTGTTTCAGAAACAGCAACAGACAGGACTGAGGGAGGACGAAGAGGACGGGGTCCCACTGACCAAGAAGAGACACGTCCCACTGACCTTCGAGGACACGTTCCCAACTGTCTTAACCTGGGATTGACCGAGAACTGACCAAGGACATTTTCCCACTGTTTTTGGGAGGGACACCTGTTTTTGGGGGACCCCTGAGGACTGAGCTGGACACGTCCCCAACTGACCGAGAGACACGTTTCGACCACTGACAATCGTGTGGAGTACGTTTCTGTCTAATACGTTCATGGGAATGACCCCACTGGATTATTCCAAGGGAAGAACACTTCACAGTGGATCTATATGGAAAACCGGAGACAGGAAACCACCAGCCCAGGGACCAGGGGGGGGAGTCCGCTTCCGTGGAGAGGCGAGCTGCCAACTCACGCTAGTAGAATGCATGAGGGATGGACAACTGACCCCACCACTGAGGGATGAGTCAGAAGGTAATGCAGGTACATCTTCAATCAGACCACTATAGAAATGAGTTAAAATCATAGGCCTGACTGTCTCCCGCTCACGTTGTGACTCTGGGTTTAACGTCCAACGCTTCAGGGACCATGAGGTACTTCAAGGGACTGAGAGGTACTCAGGACATGAGGTACTTCAGAGACCTGAGGTACTTCAGGGATATGAGAGGAACAAAGGGACCTGAGGGTACCAGGCCGACACGTCCACTGAGGTAATTCGGGGGAGATGAGGTACTTCAGAGACTGAGGTACTTTCCACTGAGGAACTGAGGACGGACCGGTAATTAGGGACCTGAGGAACTTCAGGGAATGCAGGTACTTCACTGGACCTGAAAGTACTTCAGCCATAAACTGAGTCAACTTCAGGGACCAGTTTTACGTCAGGGACTCTGACGGTCACTTCAGGGACCTGAGGTACTGGGACCCGGAGGTAACCCAGGGTTCAGAGGTGTGGACAGGGACCGAGGTACTTTAGAACCCCAAGTCAGGGAGTCTGAGGGGACACACCTGTCGCTCAGGTTGTCTGCGAGGGAAAGAGGTGAAATACCGACCGCTGAAACCACAAGAGTGTATACCACTGTAGGGACCTGAGGTATGGCATGAATAAACGATTATACCTCACTGATACCCTGAAACCCGAGTGGCACAGACGTCCTTCAATGTGTGATCTGAAGGTACCAGAGGGACCCCGAGGTGGTAAACAGAGTTAACCACGAGTGTAACCACCGAGTGTAACCCGAGTGTAACCCGAGTGTAACCCCGAGTGTTAACCCCGAGAGGTAACCCCGAGTGTAACCGAGGTAACCTGTAACCTGAGAGTGGAACCGAGTATAACCCCGTAGTTAACAATAGGTTGATAAACCCGAGTGTAACCGAGTGTAACCCCGAGTTGTAACCGAGTGTAAACCGACGGTATAACCCGAGTATAAACCCGAGTGTAAACGAGTGTAACCCCGCGTGGAAAACACCCGAGTGTAAACCGAGTGTAACCCCGAGTGTAACCGAAGTGTAACCCCGAGTATAACCCCGAGTGTAACGAACCCGAGTAGTAACCGAGTGTAACACGAGTGTGTAACCGCGTAGTGTAACCCCGAGTGTAACCGAGAGGTAACCCGCGAGTGTAACCGAGGTAACCGAGTATAACACCGAGGGAACCGAGTGACCCGAGTGTAAACCCGAGTGTAACCCTAGAGTGTACCCCGAGTGGTACCAGTGTAACACCGAGTATTAACCCCGAGTGTAACCCCGAGTGTAACCGAGAGTTAACCCCGAGTGTAACCCGAGCTGTAACCCCGAGTATAACACCGAGTGTAACCGAGTGTAATAAAACACACCCCAGAGTGTAACCCGAGTGTAACCCACCGAGTGTATTAACCCGAGTGTAACCCCGAGTGTAACCCCGAGGTAACCCCGAGTATAACCACGAGTGTAACCCGAGTAAAACCGAGTGTAACCGAGTATAACCGAGTGTAACCCGAGTGTAACCCCGAGTGTAACCCGAGTGTAACCAGTAAACAGTATAACCCCGAGTGTACCCCCGAGGGTAACCCGAGTGTAACGAGTGTAACCCGAGTATAACCCCGAGTGTAACCCGAGGTAACCCGAGTGTAACCCCGTGTGTAACCCGAGTATAACCCCGAGTGTAAACCGAGTGTAACCCCGAGTTGTAACCCCGAGTGTAACCCCGAGGGTAACCCCGAGGTATAAACCCAGTGTAAAGTGTAAACCGAGTGTAACCCGAAGTATAAACCCGAGGTGTAAACCCGAGTGTAACCCCGAGTGTAAACAGAGTAAACCCCGAGTGTAACCGAGGTGTAACCCCGAGTATAACCCCGAGTGTAAACCGAGTGTAACCCCGAGTGTAACCCCGAGTGTAAACCCCGAGTGTAACACGAGTGTAACCCGAGTGTAACACGAGTGTAAACCCGAGTATAACCGAGTGTAAAAACCGAAGTGTGTAAACCCGAGTGTAACCCCGAGTGTAACCGACCGAGTATAACACCAAAGTATAACCCGAGTGTAAACCCGAGGTGTAAACCCCGAGTGTAACCGAGTGTAACCCGAGTGTAACCCGGTGTAAACCCGAGTGTAACCCGAGTGTAACCCCGAGTGTAACACGAGTATAACCCAGATGTAACCCCGAGTGTAACCGAGGGTAACCCGAGTGTAACCCCGAGTGTAACCCGAGTGTAACCGAGGTGTAACCCCGGTTGGAGTAATAACCCCGAGTGTAACCCGAGTGTAACCCGAGGTGTAACCCCGAGTCTAACCCCGAGTGTACCGAGTATAACCCCGAGTGTAACCCCGGAGTGTAACCGAGTGTAACCCCGAGTGTAACCCCGAGTGTAACCGAGTATAACCCCGAGTGTAAACCCGAGTGTGTAACCGAGTGTAACCCCGAGTAAAACCCCGAGTGTAACCCCGAGTGTAAACCCCGAGTGTAACTCAGAGTTTAACCGAGTAACCAGCAAAACCGAGTGTAACCCCGAGTATAACCCCGAGTGTAACCCCGGAGTGTAACCCCGAGTGTACCCCGAGTATAACCCGAGTGTAACCCGAGTATAACCCCGAGTGTGGTAACCGAGTATAACCCGAGTATAACCCCGAGTGTAAACCCCGAGTGTAACCGAGTGTAAAACCCCGAGTGTAACCCCGAGTATAACCCGGAGTGTAACCCCGAGTATACCCCGAGTGTAATCCGAGTTTAACCGAGTATAACCCCGAGTGTAACCCCGAGTGTAACCGAGTAACACGAGTATAACCCCGAGTAGAACCCCGGAGTGTAAACCCCGAGTGTAAACCCACGGGAGTAGTTAAAACCCCGAGTGTAACCGAGTATAACCCGAGTGTAACCCCGAGTGTTAACCCCGAGTGAGTAACTCACGAGTGTAAACCGAGTATACCCCGAGTGTAACCCGAGTATAACTCCGAGTTGTAAAGTAACCCCGAGGTATAACCCGAGTGTAACCGAGTGTAAAACCCCGAGTATAACTCACGAGTGTTAAACCGAGTGTAACCCCGAGTGTAACCCCGAGGGTAACCGAGTGTAACGAAACCCCGAGTGTGTAAACCCCGAGTGTAACCGAGCGTAACCGAGTATAACCCCGAGTGTAACCCGAGTGTAACCCCGAGTGTAACCCATTGTGACCCCCGAGGTCCCCCACCCCGAGTGTAACCCCCGAGTGTAAAAACCACACGAGTTGTACCCCGGAGTGTAACCCCGAGTATAAACCCGGAGTGTTAACCGAGTTACCCCCGAGTGGAACCCCGAGTAATAACCCGGGAGTATAAACTCAGAGTTTAACCCCAGAGTATAAAACCCCCCGTGTGGTGTAACACCGGACGGTGTAAACAGAGGTATACACACCCCGGGAGTTGTATAACCCCGAGTGTAACCGAGTCAAACCCGAGGTTTTGTTAACACACCCGGAGGGTTATCGAGGTGACGGGTGTAAACCCCGGAGTGTATAACCCTGAGGTGTTACCCACGAGTGTTAAACCCCGAGTGTAAACCGAGTATAACCCGGAGTTATAACCCCGGAAGTGTAAAACCCCGTAGTATACTCCTAGTAAAAAACGAGGTGTATAACCACTGAGTGGGTAACCGAGTTGTAACCCCTAGTGTAACCCAGAGTATAACTCAGAGTTTAAACGAGAATAACCTGAGTGTAACCCCGAGTTTGTAACCGAGTTGAACGAGTCTAACCCGAGTATAACCCTGGAGTGTAACCCCGAGTTGTAACCCCGAGTGGGAACCCCGAGGTGTAAAAAACCCCCGAGTTGTAACCCCCGGAATGTTAAACCCCTGTAGTGTAACCCCCGAGTGTAAACCCCGGGAGTGGTAAAACCCCGAGTGTAAACCCCCGAGTGTTAAAAACCCAGGTAGTATAAAAAACCCACGAGTGTAAACCGGAGTAGGTATAAACCCGAGTGTAACCCGTTTGTGTAACCGAGTAAAAACGAGTATAACCCCGGCGTATTTAAAAACCCCGAGGTGGAAACCCCGGAGTGGTATAAACCCCGGGTGTAAACCCCCCGAGTGTGTAACCCAGGGGGTATTTAACCCCGAGTTGAAAACCGGAAGTATAACACCGGTATAAACCCCGGAGTGTAAACGCGTATAACCCCCGAGTTGTACACCCGTGTGTGTAAAAAAAACCGAGTTTATAAAACCCCGAGTATCAAGGAAAACGACAGCAAAACGGAGGATTAAGTACACCCGCCCGGTTGTATGTATCCATAACAGTTGGTCCCCCGCGTAGAGGGGAAATACGGAGTGTAAGCCACCCGACGGAAAAACCCAACCACCGAACGCACATGTGCTACACAAAGTATAAAAACCGAGTATAAACCCGCGTGTAACCGGAGTTGAAAACCCCGAGTGTAAACCCGGTGGTAACCCCCGGGGAGTGGTAACCCCGAGTTATAACCCCGACGGGTGGTAAACCCGGAGGGAATGGGACACCGAACCCACGCGGGAAGAGCAAAGAAAGGAGCAACGACCCGTAAAGTTACCACACAACAACGGAGTATTTAACCACCCTCGTGAGGTGGATAAACCCCGAGTGTAAACGTAGGATTAACCCCCGGGAGTGTAGAAAAACCCCCGTGTTGTAAAACAGAGTATAAACCGAGGTGTAAACCCCCGAGTGTAAAAAACACCCGGAGTGTAAAACCGGAAGGGTGATTTAACACAATGAATGGAAAAAACCCAAACAAGTGGTAAACCCCGAGTGTAAACCCCCGGAGTTATTAAACCTGAGTGTAAAAAACCACCAAGGTAGAACCCCACGAGTAATAAAAACAACTCACGGGAGTGTAAAAACACCGGAGTATAATACGAGTATAACCTTCCCGAGTGTAACAAACACCGGAGGTAGAAACAACGAAGGGTAACTTGGGAGGGGGGGAAATAAAACCAGAGGTTATAAAACCCTGAGGTGTGAAACACCCGAGTTTTATAAAAAACCCCGAGTATAACCTTCCGAGTGGTAAAAAAAAAACGAGTTAGAACTTCGGAGTATAAACTCCGAGGGTGTAAAAACTTGAGAAATTAACCCGAGATTAAAACCACACCGGGGAGTATTAAAACCCACCGAGTGTAACTTACGAGGTGTAACTGAGCAGAACCCACGAGTTATAAAAAACTTCTGGAGTTAGAAACCCTGTGTTTCGTGGCCCTTGGATTGTTTTCCCATAGTTTGATCTAAAACCATTAACATTAAGTCTTTTTAAAAATAAACAAAAAAATTCTGCATTAAAAAACGAGAGAAATAAAAACATCTTCAATTCAGGCCAATAAAAAAAAACTTACAGGGGACATCATCCCCCGGGTTACGGACCTCAAGACTTGTAACTTGTACTTTACCCCACACAAAACGGTCTCAACTACCCAAGCGATACTAAGAAATGGGAAACCCGATTACTCAATAAACTCGTTTACACGATTCCCACAATGATACGAACTAATATGGATTCTTAGACATACTAATACTTTTGGGGGGGACACATTTTACTTTTACGACATACTTTTGGTTGACTATGTTTTATTATACTCCATTATGAAGTAAAGGGAATACTCGTAAAGGGGTGCCACTATTGTAACTTTTTTTCTGGGGTAGGGGTCCCACGTTCCGTCTGTTCTCCATGGAAAAGGGGGGGGGGACCGGGGGCTTTGCCTTGGAAATGTTTCCACAACGTTTTGGCCTTTACAACTTTCCCCCCGTGGTTCATGTGAGTATAGGAGGGAGTTGCGTCCTGCGGGCCACCCTAGTTGATTAATCCAGGGGATGTCAACACCGGGGGGGGTACTAGGGAGTTTTCACGGTTGATTGGGGGAAGAGCTTAAGTACAGGGAAACAGGTGTGTTGTGGGACACGGGGATGCAGTCCCCCGGTCATTAGGGCACTCCACCATGCGTGCGCAAAAAAAGGAACGTGCGGAGATAGGCCGGCCAAACCATAAACTATTATTAGACCCACAATGGTCGGGGGGTCGGCCTGGAGTCCTAAACGATAACGGGCAACATGGCATAGGCAACCAGGAGAGACCACAGGAAGGACAAAAACCAAAAGTGAGTTCTAAAACCAAAGGGAATTAAAAAACAAAACGGGAATTAAGGGGACCAAGAGTAGGACAAAGGGGGGGGAACTGAAAACCGGGGGGACATTGGGAAAAACCGGGGGGAATGTGAAAAACGGGGGGGAGAACTGGGAAACGGGGGGGGAACTGAAAAACCGGGACTAACACAAGGATGGTAGGGACAGAGTAGGGGGGGGAACCAAGGGGAATGAAAAGGGGACTGGAAAACGGGGAACTGAAACCCAGGGACTTAAACACGGGGGAATTTAGTAAACCAGATTAGACAAGGAAACACTGAACAAACCCAGGGGGGGGGGGGGGGGACTGGAACACGGGGGACTTTTAAAACGACTTCTTACTTAAATAAAACCGGGGGGACCAAAAAACCAGGGGGGGGACGGGGGGAAATAAACACGGATTAGGGGGGGACCGAGTAAGGGAACCAAAAGAACTGGGAAACCCGGGGGGGAGGAACCCCTGGAAAAAAAACCAGGGGGACTGAAAAAAAAACCCGGACTTAAAAAAAAACGGGGATTAGGGGGGGAACCAGATTAGAAAAACCAAGAACAACTTGAAACGGGGGGGGGATTGAACCGGGGACCTCACTAAAAAAACCATGGCTGAACAGGGGGGGGGGACATAAATAACTTAAAAAACAAGGGGGGGGGGGGGGAAACTGGAATTCGGGGACGGGGAAATCGGGGACACCTGAAACCGGGGGGGGGGGAAAATAGGGGGGGGAACAGGACTAAAAACAGGGGGACTAAGAGCAGGGGACTAAAAAACTCGATTGAGACCCAAGGTGTTTCTGGTACAAGTTCTCATGTAAGCCGGCGCTTTACCGTTCTTTGGTTGTTGGACGCGTAACAAAGGGGTTCTAGTTGGGTAGCGGGCGGGGGGCTACTGGTTGTGTCCGGTTAAACACAGTTTCTCAGTAGCCACACGTAACTTGAAGGACCGGACTACGATTAGGCAGGAGGGCGCTCCGGTTGGTTTCCCGGAACAGTATCTCGTGTTTAGGGCGGCGCTCCGGGTGTTTCAGTTAACAATTTCTCGTGTTAGCGGCGGCTCTGGTTGTTTCCGGTACAGTTATCGTGTTAGCGGGCGCTTTCCTGGGTTGTGGTTTCCGTTTAAAGTTTCTTGCGGTTTGTTAGCGGGGCGCTCTGGGTTGTTTCTACAGTTTCTCGTTTCGGTTAGATAGCGAGCAGATCTGGTTGTTTCCGTATGACAGGATTCGCATGGTACGGGCTGCTCTTTCTTGGGGTTGTTTTTTCCGTTTTACGCAGTTTCCGGCGTGGCGTGAAAGTTCAGGTCGACATGGTGTTTTGAGACTCACAGTGTTTTGTGTGGTTTTGAGCCGTGAGTGGTTTCCATTTGGGTGGCATTTCATAATCCTTCAACCTCAACCCCAGTGAGACCCGGGGGGGGACTCAGGGGACCCGGGGGGGGAACTAGGGGGGGGGGGGGGGACCCGGGACTAGGGGAACCCGGGATAGACCGGAACCTAAAAAACCCAGGGGGGACTAAAAACAGGGGAATTAAACCAGGAGGGACTAAAAAACCAGGGAGGGGAACTAAAAATGGGACTAAAACACGGAAACAAGTAGGACCAGGACTAGACCCCCGGGAGGGACCTAAAAAAACCAGGGACTAAAAACCCCGGGGACCTAAACCGGGTTGGGGGGGGGGGGGGACTAAACAATACCCCGGAATAAAACCCGGGGGAATAAAAACAACCAGGAAACCGTAATAAAAAACCCAGGGATTTAGGTTCGCTTTTGATCTTTTCCCAGGGGTCGGGACATGTGATGTCTCGTTATGCGTTGGTTGTGCTTGGTGGGGGGGGGAAATTGTTTTTCCCCCAGTGTAACTTTAATGGGCCAATGGAGGCCTGTTGAAGATGGTCACTTATTGGGCAGGGGGGGGATTAAAAAAATTGCTCATTGTCCCCCTTCGTGCCTCTCGGTGGTTCTCTCCAGTCCCGGTCTAGGTCTGGGTCCGTAGCTGGCTAGCCGTCCCGGTCTGAGTCCCCGGTTTTGTCCCGGTCCCAGTCCGGGGTCCCTAGTCACCGGTTTTAGTACCCGGTTTAAGTCCCGGTTTAGGGTTCCCCGGTTATGTCCCGCTGACTAGGGGTCTCGGGTCTAAGTCCCCGGTGAGGGTTCCGGGGGTCTAGGTCATGGTGCATGGACCACAAAGGAGGGAGGACCCACCAGTCTTTTGTGTATATAAAAGCACAGAGGCTAACACGTGCTAAAAACGCCGGTGTTTCCTAAAACAGGGAAAAAAAGTTGATTTCCATGATGGGCAAATTCCTGCTCCATCGACTCTGGCTTCCCAGGGTCACCTTTTCTGTTTATAAAAAAAACGTCTTTCCCCCCCCCCCCCCCCCCCCCCTTCTGAACCGGGCTGCTTGTCACGGGAACCTTTTCATTTGGGTCTTAAAATGTTCAGGATTAAACCATCGGAACCAATCGGGTTCGGGAAACCTTTTTGGACTCAGAAGGCCCATGGAAAGCCACAAAACAACAATATGTGGATGGTTTGAGGTCGGGTGTTCGTCAGTTGAGGTGGTTTTTCAGGCGGTCGAAGGTTTTACATCATTATAAAAGTGTTCGTAGGTTGGGATGCTTGATGTTTAAAGATGTGAGAAATTGAACGCTTGGGGACCTAAACAGGAACGGTGGGATCCAAATATCATCAGTTACAGGCCGTCCTTCCAAGATACTGGGCAAGGGTCTTGCGGTGTGGAAAACAGGGGGGGGAAAAACCTTGGTCAAGTTTTTTGTTTGATAATCAGTTGGGTCTTCGGTTGGGGAAGTTTTTTATTTCTGTCACATGGCTTAACTCACACCTTTTTCTGCCGTGTGGGGATTTTCCTCTCCAAATCTTTTATTTCCCCTTATCAGTGGGGGAACTTTAAACTTAATTCAACCCACATCTGAGGCCCTTTTCCAGCGGCAGTTACCACTTTCGGCTTCAAAAAAATTCTCTGACGGAGGAACCACCAGGAAAATTGTTACCTCTCGGGTCGGGCTGTTTGCTGTGTTTCAGGGGGCGGACAAACTTCGTGGATGAGTGGATGAACTTTAAAAAGGGAACGAGTGGTTCCTCACGACAAAGACTCCAACAGGTGATGTTGGTGGAACGTAACGTATGAGGGGGGGGACCGGGATCTCTGGGGGAGGGAGGGAACCAAGAAAGTTTTTTGGGAGTGGGCTCCACTTGGTGGTCATGTTGGCATCTTTAAAAATTGTATCAGTTTTCTAAATGGGCAGTAAACGGGGGACCCTGTTTCGAGGAATTCCAATGGGTTAAAAGGGATCGCAGGGCTTGTTTTCAAAAAAACAAAAACCCCGGCTGTTGGGAAAGGGATAACGCTGTATTTCCCCAAAGGGCACTTCATTTGCACGTGAGTGTGTTCGCAGATGTTTTCAAGTGTTTCATAATCCACCCGAGGAGGTAACTAAAACAACTCGGGAAGGGTACAAAAAAGCGCCGTTCGGAACCGCTTTTCCGGATGTTGGATGCCATTTTCATTTTACAAGGAAAGTCCCGGAGTCCCTTAAGGGCGGGGGAGGCCGCAAAAAAAAAGAACGGGATAAAGCACCTTCTCTCCTTGTGACCAACCATCTTTTTTTAAACCACCTGTGCAAAAAGGCAGAAACGTGATAGGTATTCCAACTTCAATCCCAGCAGCGTTTTTTAACAAATTGGGACAAAACGATCATTTAAGGATCGAGTTTAAACAATAAAAGTTGTTAACCAGAGCTGACCCAGCGGGGGACGTCACTTCAAAAGGGTCGCGTTGTCGGGTTGTGGCCCCCCGAAAAGTTGCGCCTTTATATTTTGGGACGCTTTCATTGAGTGGCAGTGTTTGTTCATGTGGCCAAAATAGGCTATTCTCCACCAAGTGGGGGGGAAATTCTCGGTTTCATTTCGTTCCTGGAAACCTGTGCGGGGGGGGTGATAATCCTTTCACGTTTTCCTTTTTTCGCCGGTTTTTCTTCGGTCGGAAAGGGTTAGCTTTGGGAAGGCTTTAATGATAAAACACGAGCGGGGGACGGGGGATTCAAAAAGGGGGGCGGGGGAGTTTTTACCCTTTTTTTATTCCCAAAGCAACGGGGGCAACGTACAGGTAATTATTCATCCAAGCTAAAATAAGGGACGGCTGGGAAAAGCCCGCGGTCATTCGTCGGGTTCTTCGGGGGGGGGGGGGGGGGACAGAGGGCAGAATCACGGGTAAACGTACGGGTATTTTTTAAACAAAAATCTCCAGAGGGGCCCCTCGTTTTGGCCTCTGCCTTTTGCGGGGCGGCCGTTTTTGAAATTTACATGGGGGAAGGGCACACTGGTGGTGGGGGGAAGTTCGGTCATAAGGGTCGCGGGGGGAGGAAGTCTCTCGGCGGGGGGGGGACGGGATGGGGCAAATCCGAACGCTTAAAAAAGGGGGCTGGCAACCAAGTGATAAGATTTTTGTTTAATTTCTTGCGAGCCAAATGCAGTCGTCATCCCAAAAGAGGGCCCGGCCCACAACGGCCGCGTGGGAGCACGTACGTTTTCCCGAACCCTGGGGAATTACATGATTCTGGGTTTTTATTTTCCACGTCTTGTGTCTGTTAAAACTCAAACATATGAAACATTAATTAACCAGGGGAACACAATTCCAGTTCCTTCTGTTTCCCCGACGTCGCTCATGTTAGCGGTTAGGGCAAACAGGTGTGGGATTGACAGCGGTTGCTTTAAAAAGCGCCCGGCTCCCGGTTAAACCCAGCCGGGTGTGGGCGGGACGTTACTTTCCCCAAGGGAGGCTGCGCCTCCCTGATGGGCCTATTGGTTGCTATGGGTTGGGCTATAACTGTTTCCTGGATGGGAGGGGATTACATAGCTGATTACACTGTTGTGCGGTTGTGGTTTTAATCATATTTTCAAAAACAAACCACAAATTAGATTCGGGAACGTGGATTTCTTAATTGGGGGGGGGGAAACCAAAAACGTCGGTCTGTTTTCCTTCTGGTGCAGGGGAGGGTCTGTTATACGATTATCAGGCTTAGGGCCAGCGCCATTGAGGAGAGGTCAAGAAGGGGGGATGTGTGAAAAATCGACAATGGTTCGCCTTAAAAAAAAAAAACAAAGCCGTAATGTTTGTAAAGCAGTAAACTGGCGCGTCCGGGGGCCCCGGAAACCACCCAAAACCATGTAAATCATTGTTTGATGGGACAAATATCACAAACAACTCTGCAGCGGTTGGAAAATTCCACCCCACCACTGGAAGATCTGCGTGTGCCGGGGGGAACAAACATTTGGAGGGCCATGAATGGATCTGGGCCAACGCCACGAGCCCAAAAGAACTCACCAACCCACTAACAGGGGCCAAAAAGAGGACGATCTGCAAAAAAAACAAACCCGCCGAAAGTGGAGAAAGGGAGTCTACCAGGGACTTTGAGGTCCACCCATTTGGGGGTCCAAACTCCAAAGGATCCAATAGACCTAAAAAAAACAATACACTCGATTTTGACTTCGGATACTGATCCCCGATTTTGACCCGGTTGGAATAAAAAACAATTTATTTAAGGAAAAAAACCCCAACTTGAGGCTGTTCCACTTAACATGTCGTACTGTGTGTTCCCGTGGTGTGGGATTCCTCAGTCCACTGGCTCCAGGGTTTTTCTCGTTCTGTGTTTATTTTGTGAAACAGGGGAGAACGCATAAGGTTTAAAAAACCGGATTTAGGAAAAGACTCCATTTTTCTGTGGGGGAATTAGGGGGGACTTTTTTGGTATCGAATACCCGTGTTCTTCCTTTTTGAAAACTAGGTTTTAATATCGATTAGGTATTCTGGGGGGACTTCCCATAGTTTTACATCCCAGGGGGGGGGGAACAGATGTCCCCCCCCCCCCCCAAGGGAAAAGTTAAGGAAAACACGTTTGAAAAAAGTTTGTTCCTGTTTAGTTTCCCTTGGGTTGGTAGTCCGGTTCAGGGTGTCCTGGGGTTCCAGTCCCTGGTTTAGTTCCTGGTTTAGTTCCTGGTTAAGTCCTGGGTTAGGGTCCTGGTCCAGTCCGGGTCAGTTCCCTGGTTTAGTTCCCTGGTTTAAGTCCTGTTTAGGTCCCTGGGTGTAGTCCGGTTTCAGTCCTGGTTGGAGTCCTGTTGAGGTCCTGGTTGGTCCCCTGGTTTTAGTCCCTCTGTTTTAGGGGGAACCCTGGTTTAGGTCCCTGCTTTCAGTTTTCCTCCATGGGGACGACACCATGTTGGAGTTTATAAGTTGCTTTTCACAAGCTTCTTAGGAGACCAGGAGGGGGGCAGGAGGTTTTTTAAAAATGTGTTTTGTTAAAACATGTGGGGAGGATTTGAGAACAAATTGTTTTAGTTTAGGTTTAAGGTTTTTTGGCTCAACCCAAAAGCTGGAAGTGATTAAAATCTGTTCTTTTTCCAAGGGACAGCCCCCCCTTCAAATGGCATTCTCCATCCCCAAGTCCCGCCAGGGCCCCTCAAGGCCAATTTCCAGGAGAGCACGGCCGGGGCTTGGTTTCTCCAATCGGTCCCCAAATCCGGTAGGGCAGGGTGATGCACTCGCCCCTCTTTCCTCGGGCAGGGGCCGTGGTGCCGGGGAGGGAGGCTTCAAGCGGGGAACCCTAACGGAGGAGTTTTTCTTTTGCCCGGGCCCGAATCTTGTTGCAGGTGAGACAAGCGGGGGACGCTTTAAAACCATGCTCTTCTGGGGAATATACCCCAAGCATCCCCCACGGGGGGGACCTCAGAGGCTGTACATTGACAGGTGGATCAGGCCAATGAGCGACAGAACATGGTCCCAGATGAAAGGGGGGACAGGAGTTCCATAGTGAGGGGGTCTTTAGTTCTGATGTGATGGTTCTCAAGGTTTTTCTCTTTGTTCACTTTTTGGCTCGTGTTTTGTTGGGCTTAAAATCTTCATTGGATCTCGGGGAAGCCTGCCTGTTTTCGTTTCTGTTATGGCAATTTGATGTGGGGGGGGGACCACACTTTTCAAACCCCAAAAAATTTAAAATAAAACAAGTTCCCAAAAATAATTTTCCACAGGGTGGGATCATGGAGTTTGCGGATGTTAAAAAAACTTTTTCAGCACACTCAGAAAAATAAAGTTTTCAGTATCCCAGGGAGGAGTCATGTTTAAGTTTTAAAACGTATTCTGTTTTGGGGGCAGTGTGGGTTCTGCGCCTTCCTGGAGGAACCAAACGTCGGGCCCCAGAACCGAAACTGCTCCAATGTCTGTTTTTGTCTGGCCCAATGACCCCCCAAAAAACAGTAGGTGACCCCCACTAAACCCGGAGGGGGGCCGAGGTTTGGGGAATCTTTTTGGTTCTGGGATATTTTTAAAAGGGAGGTGCACGGGTGCGAGGGGTCCACTTCACCAAAAACCAATGTTTGGGAATCATTATATTTAGGGTTTGGATTAAAAATGATTTTTGTTTTATTCAGTTAACTCCTGTTTGGGGACCACGGAGGGGCGGCTGAGGTGTGGGGGGGGGGGGGGGGATGGACCCACAATGTCGAGATAAAAAAAAAAAAACTCCACAAACTGTGGGGAACCTGCAACAATCTAATGTCAAAAACCAGGGTTTAACCTTGAACTTGGCGCAAACAGTTTAGATTCTGGCCTAAAATAAAATTTATAAAAGGGGGGACACAGCTTTAATTAAAAAAACAAGGGTTTTTAAAAGTGAACAAGGAAACAAATTTGTTTTGTCGTCTTCTGAGTTAAAGGCAATGCTGATTGGACAGGAGTTTCCTTGGGGTTTGGTGTCCTTGTTCAAACCCTCCACCTTTAAACTTTTCACACCTTTTTCAACCTTTAAACCTCACCTTTAAAAAACCTCACCTTTAAAACCCCCCTCACCTTTTTTAAAACCCTC
Source organism: Periophthalmus modestus (assembly GCA_019594935.1). Taxonomy (NCBI): domain Eukaryota; kingdom Metazoa; phylum Chordata; class Actinopteri; order Gobiiformes; family Gobiidae; genus Periophthalmus; species Periophthalmus modestus. The sequence goes on from JAIEZT010000026.1 coordinate 441,449, forward strand.
CCACCTTTACAACCTCGCCTTTAAAAACTCCCCCACCTTTAAAAAACCCTTTCACCCCCTCCACCTTTAAAAAACAAAACCCTCCACCTTTAAACTTTTAAACCCCACCTTTAAAACCTTTTAAAAACCTCGCCTTTTAAAACCCTTTAAAACCCTCCACCTTAAAAACCTTTTTAAACCTCACCTTTACAAACCCTCACCTTAAAACCTCACTTTAAAACCTAAAACCCTCAACCTTTAAAAACCTCAACCTTTAAAAACCTTTACAAACCTTCCCTTTAACCTCCACTTTAAAACCTTACTTTAAACCTTAAACCCTTTCCCCTTCAAAACCTTCACCTTTAAAAACAACCTCCCCTTTACAACCTGGCCTTTTTAAACCCTCAACCTTTAGAACCTTTAAACCTCACCTTTTACAACCCTCACTTTTCCAAACCTCGCCCTTTAAAACCTTTCACCCCTTCACCCTTTAAACCCTCGCCTTTAAACCTTAACCCACTCCCCTTTAAAACCTCACCTTTTAAAACCCTTTAAAAAACCTCACCTTGAAACCTCGGGCCCTTTCAACACCTTTTTAAAAACCCTCACCCTTTAAACCCTTTAAACCTCACCTTTAAA
>JAIEZT010000026.1:442166-462166 GCA_019594935.1 Periophthalmus modestus
TAAAGGGGAGGGGAGAAAGAGAGGAGAGGAAAGGGGGAGGAGGAGGAGAGGAGAGAAGAGGGAGAGGAGGAAGAGAGCAGGACAGAGAGAAAGGGAGAAAAAGGAGGAGGAGAGAGGGAGACAGAGAGTGGAAAGGAAGGGGAGAGGAAGGAGAAGAGGAGGAGAGATAGAGAGAGGAAGAAAGGAAAAAGAGAAAGAGAAGAGGAGGAAACAGAAGAGGAGGAGAGAGAGGAGAGGAGAGAGGAGAGAGAGGAGAGGAGGAGGAGGAGAGAGGGAAAGGGGACAGAGGAGGGAGAGAGAGGGGAAGCAGAGGAGTGAGGAGAGAGAAAGGAGGAAAGGAGGAGAGAGTAAAGAGGACAGAGGAGGAGAGGGAAAGGTTGAGAAATAGGAGAGAGAGGAGTAGAGGAGTGGAAATGAAAGAGAGAGGAGGATGAGGAAAAGAAAGAGCCGTGATGAAAAATGAGCAGAATTTGAATTTGTTTTAAAATGTTAAAAATGTGGTGACGTCACTGAGAAGAGAAGAAGAAAGAAGAAAGAAGGAAGAAGAAGAAGAAGAAGAAGGAGAAGGACTTCTACTTGTCACTGAGTCAATCCACAAACACATTCACACATGAGATTATATCATATTATATCAGATTATATCATATTATATCAGATTATATCAGATTATATCATATTATATCAGATTATATGAGTTTATAAAATCTTTATCCAGCCTCAAAAGTGTTTTATTATTTCATCTGTGACTGATTCATTTTAAACATAATGTAAATGTCCGAGGCCGTGTCCCGGTGCCTTTACAAACATGATACAGATTTAAACGTGAGTTATTCTGAGTTTTTACGAGGGAAAAGGTGAGTCAGCAAATAAAACCGTCAAAGGTAAAAATAACGAGGTTTTCAAACTATGACCAAACACGAGGAAAAGAGCCAAACGCCTGAGACGAGCGAGACGCAAAGATGTGACAGAGCAAAAATAAAACTACAATATGATAAAATAAAACATGTTTGTGCTCAGCAGCTTTAATAATCCAGGTTTATGACGTTTTGAACGAGATTATTCACAAGAAAAGAGACAAACACAGGGACACGGGACTTTAGACGATGTTCTGTGTGATTCTTCGTCCAGGTCTGACGTTGCAGAAGTGAAGACGTCTTTGTCGATGTTGGTGACACTGAAAAATGTGCTGCACAGACTCCATACTCCACAGCGCCCCCCACAGGACACACGAGGGACACGGTGCCTTCTCCACAAAACACATGTGGACTGTGACAAACTCCCATGAGCCTCGAGGACCAGATGGAGAGTAGAGCTGGTCCAGTGTCCACGACCAGGACGAAAACCACACTGCTCCTCCTGAATCTGAGGTTTGATTATCGGTCGGACTCTCCTCTCTGACCTCACTGTGAAGACTGAGGAGTGTGATTCTCCTGAAGTTTGAACACATCCTCCGGTCTGACAGTCCAGAGGTTCTGTCCCCGACCTCCACACGATGTTACAGAGACGTGACCCACAACATCCAGAGACGTGAGGATCTCGGGACGGATCTCATCCTCCCCCAGGACCTCAGCTTCAACCACCTCAGTGACTTCAGCCAGAGTGATGCACGAGTTCAGTCCATTCAGCCTGTTTCAGCCTGTTTCAGTCTGTTTCAGTTTGTTTCAGTCTGCGTTTCAGTCTGTTTCAGACTGTGTTTCAGTCTGTGTTTCAGTCTGTTTCACTCTGTGTTTCAGTCTGTTTCAGTCTGTTTTAGTCTGTGTTTCAGTCTGTGTTTCAGTCTGTGTTTCAGTCTGTTTCACTCTGTGTTTCAGTCTGTTTCAGTCTGTGTTTCAGTCTGTTTCAGTCTGTTTCAGTCTGTGTTTCAGTCTGTGTTTCAGTCTGTTTTAGTCTGTGTTTCAGTCTGTTTCAGTCTGTGTTTCAGTCTGTGTTTCAGTCTGTTTCAGTTTGTTTCAGTCTGTGTTTCAGTCTGTTTCAGTCTGTGTTTCAGTCTGTGTTTCAGTTTGTTTCAGTCTGTGTTTCAGTCTGCGTTTCAGTTTGTTTCAGTCTGTGTTTCAGTCTGTTTCACTCTGTGTTTCAGTCTGTTTTAGTCTGTGTTTCAGTCTGTTTCACTCTGTGTTTCAGTCTGTTTCAGTCTGTTTCACTCTGTGTTTCAGTCTGTTTCAGTCTGTGTTTCAGTCTGTTTCAGTCTGTTTCAGTCTGTGTTTCAGTCTGTGTTTCAGTCTGTTTTAGTCTGTGTTTCAGTCTGCGTTTCAGTCTGTGTTTCAGTCTGTTTCAGTCTGTTTTAGTCTGTGTTTCAGTCTGTTTCACTCTGTGTTTCAGTCTGTTTCAGTCTGTGTTTCAGTCTGTTTCACTCTGTGTTTCAGTCTGTTTCAGTCTGTGTTTCAGTCTGTTTCAGTATGTTTCAGTCTGTGTTTCAGTCTGTTTCAGTCTGTGCTTCAGTCTGTGTTTCAGTCTGTGTTTCAGTCTGTGTTTCAGTTTGTTTCAGTCTGTGTTTCAGTCTATGTTTCAGTCTGCGTTTCAGTCTGTTTTAGTCTGTGTTTCAGTCTGTGTTTCACTCTGTGTTTCAGTCTGTTTTAGTCTGTGTTTCAGTCTATGTTTCAGTCTGTGCTTCAGTCTGTGTTTCAGTCTGTGTTTCAGTCTGTTTCAGTCTGTGTTTCAGTCTGTGTTTCAGTCTGTTTCAGTCTGTGTTTCAGTCTGTTTCACTCTGTGTTTCAGTCTGTTTCAGTCTGTGTTTTAGTCTGTGTTTCAGTCTGTTTCAGTATGTTTCAGTCTGTTTCAGTCTGTGTTTCAGTCTGTTTCAGTCTGTTTCAGTCTGTGTTTCAGTCTGTTTCACTCTGTGTTTCAGTCTGTGTTTCAGTCTGTTTCAGTCTGTTTCAGTCTGTGCTTCAGTTTGTGTTTCAGCCTGTTTCAGTCTGTTTCAGCTCTTTTTTTACTCTTTTTCAGCTGAAACTGTGAAACACTCTCTGAGGGGGCGGGACCTGGGCGCAGGGGCTTCTTGATTGACAGGCGCAGGAGCCAATAGGAGCAGAGTAAACTCCTCGGTGTAATTAAGGCAAAAACCCGCAGCAAATATTTGATAAAGTGTTTTTTTCTTTGGCGCAGAGAAGATGGCGATGAAATGAGAGAAGATGGAGCTTTCTCCTGGTGTGAGGCGGGTTTGAGGCGCTTGGTCCGGACTCTGAGGATGTTTGGATAGAAAAACACGGCGGACAAACTTGGACTCGCAGAGTTTGAAGAGTTTTGGGCTGAAAACGCCGCGGTTTGGCTCAGTTTGGCTCAGTTTGGCTCAGTTTGGCTCGTCTGTGGACATGGGGGCCGCTCCGGGCTCGGGCTGGGACGAGGGCGAGTTTGAGTTTAAACTGGTGTTTGAAGAGGACCAGAACCAGAACCAGCGGCCCAGCCCCGTGTGCGCAGCCGAGGAGGAGCGCTCCAGGCCCGGGGAGGAGAGTGAGAGCGGCCCGGGGCCCCTGGAGACCACCAGCCACGGTCAGACTCACTTTGTGTGAAAGTGCGTGGGAAATGAGCACGAGTCTGACTCACTCACAGGAAAAGTCCAGGGCTTTTATCACAACGATTAATCACAATCGAAATTTAAATAGAAACTGGCAGGTTTCCTCCAAAAACTAAATCTGTGAGTAAAAAAGAGCAAAGTCTGAGGTCCGGGTCTGAGGTCCAGGCCTGAGGTCCGGGTCTGAGGTCCAGGCCTGAGGTCCGGGTCTGAGGTCCGGGTCTGAGGTCCAGGTCTGAGTCTGAGGTCCAGGTCTGAGGTCCAGGCCTGAGGTCCGGGTCTGAGGTCCAGGTCTGAGTCTGAGGTCCAGGTCTGAGGTCCAGGTCTGAGGTCCGGGTCTGAGGTCCGGTCTGAGGTCCGGGTCTGAGTGTGTTTGGTCCGGGTCTGAGGTCCGGGTCTGAGGTCCGGGTCTGAGGTCCAGGTCTGAGTCTGAGGTCCAGGTCTGAGGTCTGAGGTCCAGGTCTGAGGTCTGAGGTCCAGGTCTGAGGTCCGGGTCTGAGGTCCGGGTCTGAGGTCCAGGTCTGAGGTCCAGGTCTGAGGTCCGGGTCTGAGGTCCGGGTCTGAGGTCCAGGTCTGAGGTCCAGGTCTGAGGTCCGGGCCTGAGGTCCGGGCCTGAGGTCCAGGTCTGTGTGTGTTTGTGATGTTCATGTTTCAGTTTTTGTCTCTTCTGTTTTTAAATGTGATTAAACTTCAGAAAACTCCAAACACTTTATCAGGACGGTGTTTGGTTGGTGGTTTGATTCCCGGGTCGTCCAGCCCAGTGTCCAGTGTCTCCATCAGAACATCACAGACAGGACGAGGACGGACCGACTGTGAGACACGTCCCACTGACCGAGAGACACGTCCCACTGACCGAGAGACACGTCCCACTGACCGAGAGACACGTCCCACTGACCGAGAGACACGTCCCACTGACCGAGAGACATGTCCCACTGACCGAGGGACGAGAGACACGTCCCACTGACCGAGAGACACGTCCCACTGACCGAGAGACACGTCCCACTGACCGAGAGAAAAGAGACACGTCCCACTGACCGAGAGATGAGAGACACGTCCCACTGACCCAGAGACACGTCCCACTGACTGAGAGACACGAGACACATCCCACTGACCCCTGTTTTTTGATGGCCCCTGTTTTTTGGGGGCCCCTGTTTTTGGGGGCCCCTGTTTTTGGGGGGCCCCTGTTTATGCTGAGCTGAACACTTCGTTGTGATCGTTCGTTTCGTGTCTTAATAGTTAAAATTGAAATAGAAACGTTCAGGGACATTTTCCACATAAAAACAACACTTCACAGTGTGATATATATGGAAACAACAAGGAAGAAACACCAGACCAGGCCAATTTACAAGTCAGTTCCGTGGAGAGGCGAGCCTGCTCATAGTAGAATGCATGCTGATGTTTAATGCCACACTGTGGAATATTCCAGGTAATGCAGGTACATCTTCAATCAGAAGTCTATAGAAAATGAGTTAAAATCCAGGCCTTTTACTGTCTCCCGCTCACCGTCTCACTCTGGGTTTAACCCAACGCTTCAGGGACCTGAGGTACTTCAGGGATCTGAGGTACTGCAGGGACCTGAGGTACTTCAGAGACCTGAGGTACTTCAGGGATCTGAGGTACTTCAGGGACCTGAGGTACTTCAGGGACCTGAGGTACTTCAGGGATCTGAGGTACTTCAGAGACCTGAGGTACTTCAGGGACCTGAGGTACTTCAGAGACCTGAGGTACTTCACTGACCCGAGGTACTTCAGGGACCTGAAGTACTTCAGGGATCTGAGGTACTTCAGGGATCTGAGGTACTTCAGGGACCTGAGGTACTTCAGGGACCTGAGGTACTTCAGGGACCTGAAGTACTTCAGGGACCTGAGGTACTTTCCCCCAAGTGCGTCTCCTCGGACGCACCTGTCGCTCAGGTGTCTGCACAGAAATGAGTTTAAATACAGCCCTGAAACTAACTCAAGTTACACTTTTGTATGAGCCATAAACTGATCAAATATGGCCTGAATAAACCAGTTTTACACAGAACAGACTCTGAGGAAACGGCGTCAGAAAAGAGTTTAATGTGTGAGTGTAACCGAGTGTAACCCGGAGTGTAACCGAGTGTAACCGAGTGTAACCCCGAGTGTAACCCCGAGTGTAACCGAGTGTAACCGAGTGTAACCCCGAGTATAACCCGAGTGTAACCGAGTGTAACCCCGAGTGTAACCCCGAGTGTAACCCCGAGTGTAACCGAGTGTAACCGAGTGTAACCCGAGTATAACCCCGAGTGTAACCGAGAGTGTAACCCCGAGTGTAACCGAGTGTAACCCCGAGTATAACCCCGAGTGTAACCCCGAGTGTAACCGAGTGTAACCCCGAGTATAAACCCCGAGTGTAACCGAGTGTAACCCCGAGTGTAACCCGAGTGTAACCCCGAGTGTAACCCCGAGTGTAACCGAGTGTAACCCCGAGTGTAACCGAGTATAACCCCGAGTATAACCCCGAGTGTAACCCCGAGTGTAACCGAGTGTAACCCCGAGTATAACCCCGAGTGTAACCGAGTGTAACCCCGAGTGTAACCCCGAGTGTAACCCCGAGTGTAACCCCGAGTATAACCCCGAGTGTAACCGAGTGTAACCCCGAGTGTAACCCCGAGTGTAACCGAGTATAACCCCGAGTGTAACCGAGTGTAACCCCGAGTATAACCCCGAGTGTAACCGAGTGTAACCCCGAGTGTAACCCCGAGTGTAACCCCGAGTGTAACCCCGAGTGTAACCGAGTGTAACCGAGTGTAACCGAGTATAACCCCGAGTGTAACCGAGTGTAACCCCGAGTGTAACCCCGAGTGTAACCCTGAGTGTAACCCCGAGTGTAACCGAGTGTAACCGAGTGTAACCCCGAGTATAACCCCGAGTGTAACCGAGTGTAACCCCGAGTGTAACCGAGTGTAACCCCGAGTATAACCCCGAGTGTAACCCCGAGTGTAACCGAGTGTAACCGAGTGTAACCCCGAGTATAACCCCGAGTGTAACCGAGTGTAACCCCGAGTGTAACCCCGAGTGTAACCCCGAGTGTAACCCGAGTGTAACCCCGAGTGTAACCCGAGTGTAACCCCGAGTATAACCCCGAGTGTAACCGAGTGTAACCCCGAGTGTAACCCCGAGTGTGAAACCGAGTATAACCCCGAGTGTAACCGAGTGTAACCCCGAGTATAACCCCGAGTGTAACCGAGTGTAACCCCGAGTGTAACCCCGAGTGTAAACCGAGTGTAACCCCGAGTGTAACCCGAGTGTAACCGAGTATAACCCCGAGTGTAACCGAGTGTAACCGAGTGTAACCGAGTGTAACCCCGAGTGTAACCCCGAGTGTAACCCCGAGTGTAACCGAGTATAACCCCAAGTGTAACCCCGAGTATAACCCCGAGTGTAACCGAGTGTAACCCCGAGTGTAACCCCGAGTGTAACCGAGTGTAACCCCGAGTATAACCCCGAGTGTAACCCCGAGTGTAACCCCGAGTGTAACCCCGAGTGTAACCCCGAGTGTAACAGAGTGTAACCCCGAGTGTAACCCCGAGTGTAACCGAGTGTAACCGAGTATAACCCCGAGTGTAACCGAGTATAACCCCGAGTGTAACCCGTGTGTAACCGAGTATAACCCCGAGTATAACCCCGAGTGTAACCGAGTATAACCCCGAGTGTAACCAAGTATAACCGAGTATAACCCCGAGTGTAACCCCGAGTGTAACCGAGTATAACCCCGAGTGTAACCCCGAGTGTAACCGAGTGTAACCGCGAGTATAACCCCGAGTGTAACCCCGAGTGTAACCCCGAGTGTAACTCCGAGTGTAACCGAGTATAACCCCGAGTGTAACCCCGAGTGTAACCGAGTATAACCCTGAGTGTAACCCGAGTGTAACCCCGAGTGTAACCGAGTATAACCCCGAGTGTAACCGAGTATAACCCCGAGTGTAACCCCGTGTGTAACCGAGTATAACCGAGTATAACCCGAGTGTAACCCCGAGTGTAACCCCGAGTGTAACCGAGTATAACCCCGAGTGTAACCCGAGTATAACCCCGAGTGTAACCCGAGTGTAACCCAGAGTATAACTCAGAGTTTAACCGAGAGAATAACCTGAGTGTAACCCCGAGTGTAACCCGAGTGTAACCGAGTATAACCCCGAGTATAACCCCGAGTATAACCCCGAGTGTAACCCCGAGTATAACTCCGAGTGTAACCGAGTATAACCCTGAGTGTAACCCCGAGTGTAACCGAGTGTAACCGAGTATAACCCCGAGTATAACCCCGAGTGTAACCCCGAGTATAACTCCGAGTGTAACCGAGTATAACCCTGAGTATAACCCCGAGTGTAACCCCGAGTGTAACCCAGAGTATAACTCAGAGTTTAACCGAGAATAACCCTGAGTGTAACCCCGAGTGTAACCGAGTGTAACCGAGTATAACCCCGAGTATAACCCCGAGTGTAACCCCGAGTATAACTCCGAGTGTAACCGAGTATAACCCCGAGTGTAACCCCGAGTATAACCCCGAGTATAACTCCGAGTGTAACCGAGTATAACTCCGAGTGTAACCGAGTATAACTCCGAGTGTAACTGAGAATAACCCCGAGTATAACCCCGAGTGTAACTCCGAGTGTAACCCCGAGTATAACCCCGAGTATAACCGAGTATAACTCCGAGTGTAACTGAGAATAACCCCGAGTATAACTCCGAGTATAACTCTGTGTTTCGTGGCCTTGGATGTTTCATAGTTTGATCTAAACATTAAATTAAGTCTAAATAAACAAAACTTCTGCCTAAAATGAGCGAAATAAAACTCTTCAAATTCAGCCAATAAAAAGACTCCAGACTCATCCCCGTGTTACGACCTCAGACTTTTACTTTTACTTTACACCAACGTCTCAAACTCCAGCGATACTAAGAAATGGACCCGATACTCGATACTCGATACCGATTCCACAATGATACGACTAATATGATCTATAACATACTAATACTTTTGACACTAGTTTTACTTACTACATACACTTTTAACTGAACTTGAAACAGAACGATCAATTTGTAAATGTCTCACATAGGACTCGTTTTATGATGCTTGGTTTGTGTGTTATTGTGTGTTATTGTCTTGTGTCTGTGCTGGTGCTGCCTCTTGGCCAGGACACTCTTGAAAAAGAGATTTTTAATCTCAATGAGTTTTTTTATCCTGGTTAAATAAAGGTTAAATAAAAAAATAAATAAATAAATAAATAAAAAAAATAAAACATACTTTTGTTGACTACTTTTTATTTACTCCATTTTGAAGTAAGAATACTCTTAAAGGTGCACTATGTAACTTTTCTGGTTAGGGGTCCACGTCCTTCTTGTCTCCATGGAGACGCTTTGCCTGAAATGTTTCACAGTTTGGCTTTAAACTTCTCAGTGTTTCATTTATTTCCTGACAGTTTTTTAATGTTAAATACGTGGATGTGTGTGAAGTTTAATCCATGGACACAGTGACATCTCCATGGAGACACCAGGACTGTCCCCGGGAAGTTCCACGGTGAAGCTTTAAGTACAGACAGTGTTTGTGGCCGGCTCCTCTGCTCCTGCGCAAAAGAGTCGTAAAAATAACTTTTACAAATGGGCTTCAGGGTCGGCCTGGAGTCTAAGATAAACAAAGACAAAACAAGTGAGTCTAAAACCAAGACTAAACACGGATTAGACCAGATTAGACCAAGGACTGAACCGGGACTGAACCGGGACTAAACCAGGACTAAACCGGGACTAAACCGGGACTAAACCGGGACTAAACCAGGACTAAACCAGGACTAAACCAGGACTAAACCAGGACTAAACACGGATTAGACCAGATTAGACCAAGGACTGAACCGGGACTGAACCGGGACTAAACCAGGACTAAACACGGATTAGACCAGATTAGACCAAGGACTGAACGGGACTGAACCCGGGACTGAACCCGGACTGAACCGGGACTAAACCGGGACTAAAACCGGGACTAAACCAGGACTAAACACGGATTAGACCAGATTAGACCAAGGACTGAACCGGGACTGAACCGGGACTGAACCAGGACTGAACCGGGACTAAACCGGGACTAAACCGGGACTAAACCGGGACTAAACCGGGACTAAACCAGGACTAAACCAGGACTAAACCAGGACTAAACACGGATTAGACCAGATTAGACCAAGGACTGAACCGGGACTGAACCGGGACTAAACCAGGACTAAACACGGATTAGACCAGATTAGACCAAGGACTGAACCGGGACTGAACCGGGACTGAACCCGGACTGAACCGGGACTAAACCGGGACTAAACCGGGACTAAACCAGGACTAAACACGGATTAGACCAGATTAGACCAAGGACTGAACCGGGACTGAACCGGGACTGAACCAGGACTGAACCGGGACTAAACCGGGACTAAACCGGGACTAAACCAGGACTAAACCAGGATTAGACCACATTAGACCAAGGACTGAACCGGGACTAAACCGGGACTAAACCAGGACTAAACACGGATTAGACCAGAGGTTACTGGTTGTTTCCATACAGTTCTCGTGTTAGCGGCGCTCTGGTTGTTTCCGTACAGTTCTCATTTTAGCGGCGCTCCGGTTGTTTCCGTACAGTTCTCGTGTTAGCGGCGCTCTGGTTGTTTCCGTACAGTTCTCGTGTTAGCGGCGCTCCGGTTGTTTCCGTACAGTTCTCGTGTTAGCGGCGCTCCGGTTGTTTTCGTACAGTTCTCGTGTTAGCGGCGCTCTGGTTTTTTCCGTACAGTTCTCGTGTTAGCGGCGCTCCGGTTGTTTCCGTACAGTTCTCGTGTTAGCGGCGCTCCGGTTGTTTCCGTACAGTTCTCGTGTTAGCGGCGCTCCGGTTGTTTCCGTACAGTTCTCGTGTTAGCGGCGCTCCGGTTGTTTCCGTACAGTTCTCGTGTTTAGCGGCGCTCTGGTTGTTTCCGTACAGTTCTCGTGTTAGCGGCGCTCTGGTTGTTTCCGTACAGTTCTCGTGTTAGCGGCGCTCTGGTTTGTTTCCGTACAGTTCTCGTGTTAGCGGCGCTCCGGTTGTTTCCGTACAGTTCTCGTGTTAGCGGCGCTCCGGTTGTTTCCGTACAGTTCTCGTGTTAGCGGCGCTCTGGTTGTTTCCGTACAGTTCTCGTGTTAGCGGCGCTCCGGTTGTTTCCGTACAGTTCTCGTGTTAGCGGCGCTCCGGTTGTTTCCGTACAGTTCTCGTGTTAGCGGCGCTCTGGTTGTTTCCGTACAGTTCTCGTGTTAGCGGCGCTCGGTTGTTTCCGTACAGTTCTCGTGTTAGCGGCGCTCCGGTTGTTTCCGTACAGTTCTCGTGTTAGCGGCGCTCCGGTTGTTTCCGTACAGTTCTCGTGTTAGCGGCGCTCCGGTTGTTTCCGTACAGTTCTCGTGTAGCGGCGCGCTCTGGTTGTTTCCGTACAGTTCTCGTGTTAGCGGCGCTCTGGTTGTTTCCGTACAGTTCTCGTGTTAGCGGCGCTCCGGTTGTTTCCGTACAGTTCTCGTGTTAGCGGCGCTCCGGTTGTTTCCGTACAGTTCTCGTGTTAGCGGCGCTCCGGTTGTTTCCGTACAGTTCTCGTGTTAGCGGCGCTCTGGTTGTTTCCGTACAGTTCTCGTGTTAGCGGCGCTCTGGTTGTTTCCGTACAGTTCTCGTGTTAGCGGCGCTCCGGTTGTTTCCGTACAGTTCTCGTGTTAGCGGCGCTCCGGTTGTTTCCGTACAGTTCTCATGTTAGCGGCGCTCTGGTTGTTTCCGTACAGTTCTCGTGTTAGAGGCGCTCTGGTTGTTTCCGTACAGTTCTCATGTTAGCGGCGCTCTGGTTGTTTCCGTACAGTTCTCGTGTTAGCGGCGCTCTGGTTGTTTCCGTACAGTTCTCGTGTTAGCGGCGCTCCGGTTGTTTCCGTACAGTTCTCATGTTAGCGGCGCTCTGGTTGTTTCCGTACAGTTCTCGTGTTAGCGGCGCTCTGGTTGTTTCCGTACAGTTCTCGTGTTAGAGGCGCTCTGGTTGTTTCCGTACAGTTCTCATGTTAGCGGCGCTCTGGTTGTTTTCCGTACAGTTCTCGTGTTAGCGGCGCTCTGGTTGTTTCCGTACAGTTCTCGTGTTAGCGGCGCTCCGGTTGTTTCCGTACAGTTCTCATGTTAGCGGCGCTCTGGTTGTTTCCGTACAGTTCTCGTGTTAGCGGCGCTCTGGTTGTTTCCGTACAGTTCTCGTGCGAGCTCAGTCTACATGTGTTTCTCATCAGTGTTTTGTGTTTTTGAGCCGAGTGTTTCCATGTGGCCTCAATATATCCTCACCTCACCCAGTGAGACCCGGACTAGACCCGGACTAGACCCGGACTAGACCCGGACTGAACCCGGACTAGACCCGGACTGAACCCGGACTAGACCCGGACTAGACCCGGATTAAACCAGGACTAAATCAGGACTAAACCAGGACTAAACATGGACTAAACCCGGACTAAACCGGGACTAAACCCGGAATAAACCAGGATTTAGTCCTTTGTCTTTTCAGGGTGAGTGTGATGTCGTTGTTGTGATTGGAATGTTCCACAGTGTAACTTTAATGCCATGAGGCCTGTGAAGATGTCACTTATTGAGATAAATGCCTCATGTCCCTCGTGCCTCTCGTGTCTCTCATGTCCCGGTCTAGTCCTGGTCTAGTCCTGGTCTAGTCCTGGTCTAGTCCAGTCCCGGTCTAGTCCCGGTTTAGTCCCGGTCCAGTCCCGGTCCAGTCCCGGTCCAGTCCCGGTCTAGTCCTGGTCTAGTCCTGGTCTAGTCCAGTCCCGGTCTAGTCCCGCTCTAGTCCCGGTTTAGTCCCGCTCTAGTCTCGGTCTAGTCCCGGTTTAGTCTCGGTCTAGTCCCGGTTTAGTCTCGGTCTAGTCCCGGTTTAGTCCCGGTCTAGTCCCGGTTTAGTCCGGGTCTAGTCCTGGTCTAGTCCAGTCCCGGTCTAGTCCCGGTTTAGTCCCGGTCCAGTCCCGGTCCAGTCCCGGTCTAGTCCCGGTCCTGTCCCGGTCCAGTCCCGGTCCAGTCCCGGTTTAGTCCCGGTATAGTCCCGCTCTAGTCCCGGTTTAGTCCCGCTCTAGTCTCGGTCTAGTCCCGGTTTAGTCCCGGTCTAGTCTCGGTCTAGTCCTGGTTTAGTCCTGGTCTAGTCCCGGTTTAGTCCCGGTCTAGTCCCGGTTTAGTCCCGATTTAGTCCCGGTCTAGTCTCGGTCTAGTCCTGGTCTAGTCCTGGTTTAGTCCTGGTCTAGTCCCGGTTTAGTCCCGGTCTAGTCCCGGTTTAGTCCCGATTTAGTCCCGGTCTAGTCTCGGTCTAGTCCTGGTCTAGTCCTGGTTTAGTCCTGGTCTAGTCCTGGTTTAGTCCCGGTCCAGTCCCGGTTTAGTCCCGGTCTAGTCCTGGTTTAGTCCCGGTCTAGTCCCGCTCTAGTCTCGGTCTAGTCCCGGTTTAGTCCCGGTCTAGTCCTGGTTTAGTCCCGGTTTAGTCCCGCTCTAGTCTCGGTCTAGTCCCGGTTTAGTCCCGGTCTAGTCTCGGTCTAGTCCCGGTTTAGTCCCGCTCTAGTCTCGGTCTAGTCCCGGTTTAGTCCCGGTCTAGTCCTGGTTTAGTCCGGGTCTAGTCCTGGTTCTTGGACACAGAGGATGACTACAGTCTGTTTATATAAATGCACAGAGCTAACCCGCTAACCGCCGTGTTCTAAACAGGAAGTGATCATGAGGCACTTCCTGCTCCATCGACTCTGGCTCCAGTTCACTTTCTGTATAAAAACCGTGTCTCTCTGAACCTGCTGCTGTCAGACTCGTTTTGGTCTTAAACGTTCGTGTTAACCCTCGACATCGGGTCGGGAACCTTTTTGTACATTTATTTCAGTGAGAGTCGTATAATAAAATTTAAGACTGAATTCAGCTAAATGTGAGTATAATAAATGCGAGTATAATGTGAGTATAATAAGAATTTATTCTTTTAAATAATATTATAATACTCACCGTTAATGTGACGTCTGGTGCTGGATGTGCTGATGGTTTGAGTCGGTCTCAGTGAGGTTCAGGCGTTGAGGTTTTCATCGTTAAACGTGATCGTAGGTTGGACTTGATGTTTTTAAGATGACGTTTTTTCATTTCTGTCCACGTGTGTCTGCTCTCCAACTCCACTTTCTGTCGTGTGATCCTTTCCAAATCTTCATTCAGTGACTTCAACTTATTCATCCACATCTGAGGCCTTCAGGTCAGTCACTTCTGCTTCAAAATCTCTGACGGAGACACCAGGAATGTACCTCAGGTCGGCTGTGTTCAGCGGACACTCGTTTGGATGAGTGATGAACTTAAAAAGACGAGTGTCCTCACGAGAGTCTCCAAAGTGTGATGTGGACGACTGTAGGAGACGGATGTGAAGCCGGCGAGCTGGAGGAGACCAGAGTTTTGAGTGGGCTCACTTGCTGTGCTTTTCTTTAATTCTTTAAATTGTCTCAGTTTTTCTAAATGCAGTAAACGACCTGTTTCAATGATAAAGATCTGCAGCTTGTTTTCAAAAACAAACCCGACTTGTTGAAGCGATGACGCTGTATTTCCAAAGCCTTCATTTTCACGTTGAGCTGGTTCAGATGTTCAGTCATATCCACGAGATGGTAAAACTCGAGGAGCCGTTTCGACTCGCTCAGGATGTTCGATGCCTTTCATTTCAAGGAAAGTCCGGATTTCCTTGAGGCGAGCCGCAAAACGGCTAAGCACCTTCTCTCTTGACAACCAACGCTGTGCAAAAGCAGAACGTGATAGTTATTTCCAACTTCATCCAGCAGCGTTTTAAACTGACGATCATTTAAGGCTCGAGTAACAATAAAGTTGATCACATGACTGACCAGCGACGTCACTTCAAAGTCGCGTGTCGTGTGGTGAAGTGCCGCTTTATATTTGACGCTTCATTGATGCAGTTTTGTCATTGCAAATCGCTCTCTCCACCAAGGTGAATTCTTCAGTCTATTCGTCCTGAAATGTGCGATATTCCTCACGTTTTTCTTTTCGCCATCTTCTTCGTCGAAGGGTTAGCTTTGAGCTAATAACCGAGCAGACGGATTCAAAAGGCGGAGTTTACCTTTTTACTCAGCAACGGCCAACGTAGGTTATTATCATCCAAGTAAAATAATGGACGACTGGGAAAATCCCGCGGCTCATTCTTCGTCTTCGAGGGACAGAGGCAGATCACTGTAACGACGGTAAAATATCTCCAGAGCCTCGTGCCTCTGCTTTGTGGCGGCGTTTGAATTTACATGGAGCACAATGAGTTGTGGAGTTACGGTAATAAGAGTCTGCGAGTCTATCGGCGACGATAGCATCCGACGCTAAAGGGCGACAAGTGATAATATTTTATGTTTTATCTGCGAGCCACATGCAGTCGTCAAAAGAGCCGCACATGGCTCGTGAGCCGTATGTTCCCGACCCTGATCTACATGATTCTGGGGTTTTTATTTCACGTCTGTGTCTGTAAATCAACATATGAACATTAATAACAGACACATCAGGTCCTTCTGTCCCCGACGTCGCTCCTGTTAGCGTTAGCCACAGGTTTGATTGACAGCGTTGCTAAGCGCCCGCTCCCTGTTAAACCAGCGGTGTGGGCGGGACGTTACCTTCAAGAGGCTCGCTCCTGATTGGCTCTTGGTTGCTATGTGGTTGCTATAACTGTTGTCCTGGATGAGCTTCATTTAGATGATCACTGTGGCGCTGTGGTTTTATCATATTTTCAAACAAACAAATTAGATTCTGACGTGTCCAGACCACAGTCGTCTGTTTCCTCTGTGCAGGAGGCTGTTCTTACGATTATCAGGCTTAAGCAGCATGAGAGCGTCAGAGATGTGTGAAATTCGACAATGGTTCTCCTAAAAAACAGCCGTAATGTTTGTAAAGCTCGTAAACTGCTCCGGCCCGAACACAAACATGTAAATCATTGTTTTATGACAAATATCCACAACAACTGCAGCGGTTTTAATCACACTGGAAAGATCTGCGTTGCCAGGAAACATTTGAGCCCTGATGGATCTGGCAACGCACGAGCCCAAGAACTCACACCACTAACAGGCCAAAAGAGAGATCTGCAAACCCGCCGAGTGAGAGGAGTCTACAGGACTTTAGAGTCACCATGTCCAACTCCAGATCAATACTACACAATACACTCGATACTCGATACTGATCCCGATACCACGATGATAAAAACACTTTATTTAGAAAACACACTGAGCTGTTCCACATAAATGTCGTACTGTGTGTTCCCCGTGTGTGATCCTCAGTCACTGCTCCAGGTTTATTCTCGTCTGTGTTTTATTTTGTGAAAGACACATCAGTTTAAACAGATTTAGGAAAGACTCATTTCTGTGAATTAGACTTTTTTGTATCGATACCTGTGTCTACTTTGAATACTAGTTTTAATATCGATTAGTATCTGACTTTCCATAGTTTTACATCAGACTGTCAAGAAAAGTTTAGAAAAAGTTGAAAGTTTTGTCCTGGTTTAGTCCTGGTTTAGTCCTGGTTCAGTCCTGGTTTAGTCCTGGTTTAGTCCTGGTTTAGTCCTGGTTTAGACCTGCTTTAGTCCTGGTTCAGTCCTGGTTCAGTCCTGGTTCAGTCCTGGTTCAGTCCTGGTTCAGTCCTGGTTTAGTCCTGGTTTAGTCCTGGTTCAGTCCTGGTTCAGTCCTGGTTCAGTCCTGGTTTAGTCCTGGTTTAGTCCTGGTTTAGTCCTGGTTCAGTCCTGGTTCAGTCCTGGTTCAGTCCTGGTTCAGTCCTGGTTTAGTCCTGGTTCAGTCCTGGTTTAGTCCTGGTTTAGTCCTGGTTCAGTCCTGGTTGAGTCCTGGTTTAGTCCTGGTTTAGTCCTGGTTTAGTCCTGGTTTAGTCCTGGTTGAGTCCTGGTTTAGTCCTGGTTTAGTCCTGGTTTAGTCCTGGTTCAGTCCTGGTTGAGTCCTGGTTTAGTCCTGGTTTAGTCCTGGTTTAGTCCTGGTTTAGTCCTGGTTTAGTCCTGGTTCAGTCCTGGTTCAGTCCTGGTTTAGTCCTGGTTTAGTCCTGGTTTAGTCCTGGTTCAGTCCTGGTTTAGTCCTGGTTCAGTCCTGGTTGAGTCCTGGTTGAGTCCTGGTTTAGTCCTGGTTTAGTCCTGGTTTAGACCTGCTTTAGTCCTGCTTCAGTCCTCATGACTCACCATGATGAGTTTATAAGTGCTTGTCACAGCTCTCATAGACCAGAGCAGAGTTTTTAAAATGTGTTTGTAACATGTGGAGGATCTGAGAACATGTTTAGTTTAGTTTAGTTTTGCTCACAAAGCTGAAGTTATTTAATCTGTTCTTTTCAGACAGCCACCTTCACTGCATCTCCATCCCAAGTCCTCCAGCCTCAGCCAATCAGAGAGCAGCGCTGTCTCCATCGTCCAATCCGAGAGCAGGGATGCACTCTCCTCCTCCTCGCAGGGCCGTGGTGCGAGAGTTCAGCGGGACCTACGAGAGTCTGCCGGCCCGATCTGTGCAGGTGAGAGCGACGCTTTAAACGTGCTCTGTCTGAATATTACCCAGCATCCCCCTGGACCTCAGAGGGGTGTGACTGACAGGTGGATCAGCCAATGAGAGACAGACATGGTCCCTGCATGAGACAGAGTCACAGTGAGTCTTTAGTCTGATGTGAGTCTCAGTTTTTCTCTGTTCACTTTTGCTCGTGTTTGTGCTTAAATCTTCACTGATCTCGGGAGCTGCCTGTTTTCGTCTGTATTCGTCATTTGATTGTGACACACTTTTCAACAAAAATAAAATAAAAAATCAAATATCTCACAGGTGACTCATGAGTTTGAGATTTAAAACTTTCCACTCAATAAAAATAAAGTTTCATTCATCCAGAGAGTCATGTTTAAGTTTAAAAGTGTCTGTTTTGGGGCAGTGTGGTTCTTCGCCTCCTGAGACACGTCGGCCCCAGAACCACTGCTCCATGTCTGTTTTTGTCTTGCCCAATGACACAACAGTAGTGACACTAAACAGGAGGACGAGGTTTGACTTTTGGTTCTGGATTATTTTAAAGACAGTGACGGGTTCGACTGCTCACTTCACAAAAACATGTTTGACATCATTATATTTAGGGTTGGACTAAATGATTTTTTGTTTTTATAACGTTACTTCCTGTTTGGACACGAGAGGCTGATGTGACACATGTCGAGATAAACTCCACAACTGTGACCTGCAAATATAATGTCAACAAGATCTGACTAATAAATATAAAAGACAACAGCTTTAATTAAAACAAGGTTTAAAGTGACAGAAAAATGTCGTCCTTCTGAGTAAAGCAACGCTGATTTGGACGGAGTTTCCTTGTTGTCCTTGTTAACCTCACCTTTAAACCTCACCTTTAATCCTCACCTTTAAACCTTTAAACCTCACCTTTAATCCTCACCTTTAAACCTTTAAACCTCACCTTTAAACCTCACCTTTAAACCTTTAAACCTCACCTTTAAACCTCACCTTTAATCCTCACCTTTAAACCTTTAAACCTCACCTTTAATCCTCACCTTTAAACCTTTAAACCTCACCTTTAAACCTCACCTTTAAGCCTCACCTTTAAGCCTCACCTTTAAACCTCACTTTAAACCTCACCTTTAAGCCTCACTTTAAGCCTCACCTTTAAAAACCTCACCTTTAAACCTCACCTTTAAACCTCACCTTTTAAACCTCACCTTTAAACCTCACCTTTAAACCTCACCTTTAAGCCTCACCTTTAAGCCTCACCTTTAAACCTCACCTTTAAGCCTCACCTTTAAGCCTCACCTTTAAACCTCCCCTTTAAACCTCACCTTTAAACCTCCCTTTAAACCTCACCTTTAACCTCCACCTTTAAACCTCACCTTTAAACCTCACCTTTAACCTCACCTTAAACACCTCCCCTTTAAACCTCACCTTTAAAACCTCACCTTTAAACCTCACCTTTAAACCTCACCTTTAACCTCACCTTTAAACCTCACCTTTAAACCTCACCTTTAAACCTCACCTTTAAACCTCACCTTTAAACCTCACCTTTAAACCTCACCTTTAAACCTCACCTTTAAACCTCACCTTTAAACCTCACCTTTAAGCCTCACCTTTAAACCTCCCCTTTAAACCTCCCCTTTAAACCTCACCTTTAAGCCTCACCTTTAAGCCTCACCTTTAAACCTCACCTTTAAACCTCACCTTTAAACCTCACCTTTAACCCTCACCTTTAAACCTCACCTTTAAACCTCACCTTTAAACCTCACCTTTAAACCTCACCTTTAACCCTCACCTTTAACCCTCACCTTTAAACCTCACCTTTAAACCTTTAAACCTCACCTTTAAATCTCACCTTTAAACCTCACCTTTAAACCTTTAAACCTTTACATTATCAGTATGTGCTGGTTTCAGACGCTCACTTGTGATGATGTCATACTGTCACCAGGGGTCAGGGGTCACAATTGTACTTTAACATGAAACATCCAGAGGTAGTGACACTTGAACCTGATCGTTTCTGTTGGTGTCGTCTGTGTTAAATATGACTGTCCTGTATAATATCGTGATCTCGTCTGAAACTCGGTGATAAACGGTCGTGTTCTGCAGGTGTCCGAGTCCCGGGTCGTGGAGTGTCCCAGTATCCAGATCACCACCATCTCTCCAGAGGACGAGCCCCCGAGCCTGTCCTCCTGCTGGGACATCAGCTCAGGAGGCGGAGGTGAGAGCGAGCGGGACGGTGTGGTTAACATCTCTGTGATTAAAGTCCAGTGTCTGTCAGTATAAATACAAATAGATCAGAAAGTGGTGCCATTTTCAACTCAAAAGACCCAAACATCACAAACATCACTGTCAGTTAAAAGAACTTTAACCCAACACATTAATCTGACGAGTTTGTGGAGCTGATCCCAAAATAATAATGAGAAGGTTCAACATTTGTGGAGCAGAAGTTTGGAGATTTTAACCAAAAACTGAATCTATAAACCCGCCTTCCATCTGAAAGATCACATCATAAAACTCAATGAAAGATAATGATACATTTTATTTATAATTCACTCTTCATTCCATAGAATCACCGAGTGCTACAACAAAACAAGAACTTTAAGCCAATACTAAATTGCTAAAAACTTCAACAATGAGCTTTTCTAAATAAAAAGGTCTTTAGTCCAGGCTCCGTGTGAGTCGTGGTGCAGCTGAACAGAAGCTCGTTCCTCCGTCGTATGGAGCCTCGTGGGGAGGACCTGGAGCTCCTGAAGATCTGTCTTGATGCAGGCGAGTGGGACCAAAAGATGCAGAACTTTACAGTGTTCATTTACAGTTAGTGAAAAATTGAACAAACAATAAAGGTAGATCTGGTGGGGGAGCAGAGCCGGGAGCAGAGCCGGGAGCAGAGCCGGGAGCGAGGCAGCTGGGACGGTCCAGGGAGCAAATCTGCAGAGTAGCAAAAATCCAATAAGCAAGGTAACAACGAGCAAAAATACAAAAGCCAGGTCTAGCAAGATATTCAC
>JAIEZT010000026.1:467166-485108 GCA_019594935.1 Periophthalmus modestus
AAGAAGAACATAACCCCTAAGTCCTAACCCCTAAGTCCTAACCCCTAAGTCCTAACCCCTGACCCCTGACCCGGCCCAGGCTCTCACTCTAACCACAGACTCATTTGCCCAATAACCAGGTTCAGGTTCAGGTTCCAAACCTCTTGTTAATACAGACTTTGGTTGTGTCCTTGGGCAAGACACTTCACCCACATAGTTTGTGTATGTGAAGTATGTGAATGATGGATGAGCAGATGAGCAGCTTCACTTCATCAGTCTGTCTCAGGGCAGCTGTGGCTGGTGGTATTACTATTTCAGGTCTGAAGAGAACGAATAACACGATGTAAATAAAATGACACGATGTGAAGCCTCAGAGGATCTGGTGAGACTCGAGACTCGAGACTCGAGACTCGAGACTCGTACTGTCTCTGTGAGCAGACGATGAAAATGCTCCAAAATAGAGACATGTCGATCCAGCTTTGTCAGGTTTGATACCGATACTCCGGCTTTAAGTATCTGCTGATACCGATACCAGTTGGCCCAATAAAAGTTCAAACATTCTGAGACTTTCTAGGCCGACTTGGAAGCCGATATCTGATCCAGCATCGCTCTGATCCAGTATCGGTCTGATCCAGTATCGGCCTGATCCAGTATCGGTCTGATCCAGTATCGCTCTGATCCAGTATCGCTCTGATCCAGTATCGGCCTGATCCAGTATCGGTCTGATCCAGTATCGGTCTGAGCCAGTGTCGCTCTGATCCAGTATCGGCCTGATCCAGTATCGGTCTGATCCAGTATCGCTCTGATCCAGTATCGCTCTGATCCAGTATCGGCCTGATCCAGTATCGGCCTGATCCAGTATCGCTCTGATCCAGTATCGGTCTGATCCAGTATCGCTCTGATCCAGTATCGGCCTGATCCAGTATCGGCCTGATCCAGTATCGCTCTGATCCAGTATCGGTCTGATCCAGTATCGCTCTGATCCAGTGTCGCTCTGATCCAGTATCGGCCTGATCCAGTATCGGTCTGATCCAGTATCGGCCTGATCCAGTATCGGTCTGATCCAGTATCGCTCTGATCCAGTATCGCTCTGATCCAGTGTCGCTCTGATCCAGTATCGGTCTGATCCAGTATCGGAGTATCGTATCGTCCTCTCTCTGATAAAGTATGGACTCTGTCCCTCCTCAGGTCCTCGGCTCTTCCTCCTCTCGACTGGCCTCTTCCGTCTCAGTTTGATCAGTTC
This sequence comes from Periophthalmus modestus, assembly GCA_019594935.1. Lineage (NCBI taxonomy): Eukaryota > Metazoa > Chordata > Actinopteri > Gobiiformes > Gobiidae > Periophthalmus > Periophthalmus modestus. The sequence continues at coordinate 468,389 of JAIEZT010000026.1, forward strand.
GAGCTGAAGATCGAGGTGCAGCCTCGTCCTCATCACCGAGCGCACTACGAGACGGAGGGCAGCCGCGGCGCCGTGAAGGCCACGCCCTCCGGACACCCCGTCGTCAAGGTACAAGGCCACACGTCTGATTATGGAACGTGTGTTAATAACTCCTCCTTCTCCTTCTCCTCTCGTCTCCTCTCTCGTCTCTCCCCTCCTCCTCCTCACCTCCTCTCTCGTCTCCTCCTCCTCCTCCTCTCCTCCTCTCTCGTCTCCTCTCCTCCTCCTCTCCTCCCCTCCTCCCCTCGTCCCCTCCTCCTCACCTCCTCTCTCCTCCCCTCGTCCCCTCCTCCTCACCTCCTCTCTCGTCTCCTCCCCTCCTCCTCTCCTCCTCCCCTCCCCTCCTCCTCCTCACCTCCTCTCCTCCTCACCTCCTCCTCTCCTCCTCCTCCCCTCCTCCTCTCACCTCCTCTCTCGTCTCCTCCCCTCCTCCTCTCCTCCCTCCCCTCCCCTCCTCTCTCCTCACCTCCCTCTCCTCCTCCTCTCTCCTCCCCTCCTCCTCACCTCCTCCTCTCCTCCTCCTCCTCCTCCTCCTCCTCCTCCTCCTCTCTCCTCCTCCTCCTCCCCTCCTCCCCCCTCCTCCTCCTCCTCCCCTCCCCTCCTCCTCCTCACCTCCTCTCCTCCTCTCTCCTCCCCTCCTCCTCCCTCCTCCCCTCCTCTCCTCCTCCTCTCACCTCCTCTCTCCTCTCACAGTTGTGTGGATACTTGGAGCGGAAGCCTCTTTCTCTCCAGGTGTTTGTGGGAACAGCAGACGACAGATCCATCAGGCCACACCCTTTTTATCAGATCCACAGGTAGATTTATATTTTTCATTTATCACAACATTTTATCCACTTTTTTAGTCCTGGTTTAGACCTGGTTTAGTCCTGGTTTAGTCCTGGTTTAGTTCTGGTTTAGGCCTGGATTAGACCTGGTTTAGACCTGGTTTAGTCCTGGTTTAGTCCTGGTGTAGTCCTGGTTTAGTCCTGGATTAGACCTGGTTCAGACCTGGTTTAGTCCTGGTTCAGACCTGGTTTAGTCCTGGTTTAGACCCGGTTTAGACCCGGTTTAGACCTGGTTTAGACCTGGTTCAGACCCGGTTTAGACCCGGTTCAGACCTGGTTCAGACCCGGTTTAGACCCGGTTTAGACCCGGTTTAGACCCGGTTTAGACCCGGTTCAGACCCGGTTCAGACCCGGTTTAGACCCGGTTTAGACCCGGTTTAGACCTGGTTCAGACCTGGTTCAGACCTGGTTTAGACCCGGTTTAGTCCTGGTTTAGACCCGGTTTAGACCCGGTTTAGACCTGGTTTAGACCTGGTTCAGACCTGGTTCAGACCTGGTTTAGTCCTGGTTTCGTCCTGGTTTAGTCCTGGTTTAGACCTGGTTTAGTCCTGGTTCAGACCTGGTTTAGTCCTGGTTCAGACCTGGTTTAGTCCTGGTTTAGACCCGGTTTAGACCCGGTTTAGACCTGGTTTAGACCTGGTTCAGACCCAGTTTAGACCCGGTTCAGACCTGGTTCAGACCCGGTTTAGACCCGGTTTAGACCCGGTTTAGACCCGGTTCAGACCCGGTTCAGACCCGGTTTAGACCCGGTTTAGACCCGGTTTAGACCTGGTTCAGACCTGGTTCAGACCTGGTTTAGACCCGGTTTAGTCCTGGTTTAGACCCGGTTTAGACCCGGTTTAGACCCGGTTTAGACCTGGTTTAGACCTGGTTCAGACCTGGTTCAGACTTGGTTTAGTCCTGGTTTCGTCCTGGTTTCGTCCTGGTTTAGTCCTGGTTTCGTCCTGGTTTAGTCCTGGTTTAGACCCGGTTCAGACCTGGTTCAGACCTGGTTCAGACCTGGTTCAGACCTGTTTTACTCTGAAAGCTGACTCTTTCCTTGGTTCTGCTCGTGGTGAAGGTCTGAGCTCAGTCTTTACAGTTGGTCGTTTCCTGGTTCTGTGCAGAGTGACGGGGAAGATGGTGGGCACGGCGTCTCACGAGAGCGTCCAGGCTGGGACCAAACTGCTGGACGTCCCCCTCACTCCAGAAAACAACATGACTGCACTGTGAGTATTTATTTGACTCTGAAGAAGCTCCTGTGAGACTGTCGGGTTTAGTTTGACTTTATGAGAGTTACATAAACAAGGGGCAGAGTCTAAACCAGTTTTCTCTCTGGCTCTGTGCAGATTTATGGTCCTGCTAAGGTCAGTCTCTCCACAGACCTGATCTGGTCATGACAATATGAATATATAGAAGTGAATGAGGCTGAGAGGCTGTGGAAGTTTTACTGGTGTAGTTTAAATGAAGATGTGGTGTGGACGTCTGTGGGTCTGCAGCTTCACAGGTGACAGCAGTGAGGGTGGAGGTGCAGGTCTGAGGTGGAGGTGCGGGTCTGAGGTGGAGGTGCAGGTCTGAGGGTGGAGGTGCAGGTCTGAGGTGGAGGTGCAGGTCTGAGGTGGAGGTGCAGGTCTGAGGTGGAGGTGCGGGTCTGAGGGTGGAGGTGCGGGTCTGAGGTGGAGGTGCAGGTCTGAGGTGGAGGTGCGGGTCTGAGGTGGAGGTGCGGGTCTGAGGTGGAGGTGCGGGTCTGAGATGGAGGTGCTGGTCTGAGGTGGAGGTGCGGGTCTGAGGTGGAGGTGCGGGTCTGAGGTGGAGGTGCGGGGATGGAGGTGCTGGTCTGAGGTGGAGGTGCGGGTCTGAGGTGGAGGTGCGGGTCTGAGGTGGAGGTGCGGGTCTGAGGTGGAGGTGCGGGTCTGAGGTGGAGGTGCAGGTCTGAGGTGGAGGTGCAGGTCTGAGGTGGAGGTGCAGGTCTGAGGGTGGAGGTGGCGGGTCTGAGGTGGAGGTGCGGGTCTGAGGTGGAGGTGCGGGTCTGAGGTGGAGGTGCGGGTCTGAGGTGGAGGTGCGGGTCTGAGGTGGAGGTGCGGGTCTGAGGTGGAGGTGCGGGTCTGAGGTGGAGGTGCGGGTCGGAGGTGGAGGTGCAGGTCTGAGGTGGAGGTGCAGGTCTGAGGGAGGAGGTGCGGGTCGGAGGTGGAGGTGTGGGTCTGAGGTGTGAGGTGCGGGTCTGAGGTGGAGGTGCGGGTCTGAGGTGGAGGTGCGGGTGCGGGTCTGCGGGTCTGAGGTGGAGTGCGGGTCTGAGGTGGAGGTGCGGGTCTGAGGTGGAGGTGCAGGTCTGAGGTGGAGGTGCTGGTCTGAGGGAGGTGTGAGTCTAATCTACAGCAAAAGACTAAATTTAAATCTGTCACTGGACAAACTGCTGGAGGAGTGAAGATGTTTGGCTGCTCGTCCAAGACACGTCTTCAGTTCTTCTCAGATTCTTCCTCAGTTCTTCTCAGGTTCTTCTTCAGTTCTTCTCAGATTCTTCTTCAGTTCTTCTCAGATTCTTCCTCAGTTCTTCTCAGATTCTTCTTCAGTTCTTCTCAGATTCTTCCTCAGTTCTTCTCAGATTCTTCTTCAGTTCTTCTCAGATTCTTCTTCAGTTCTTCTCAGGTTCTTCTTCAGTTCTTCTCAGGTTCTTCCTCAGTTCTTCTCAGATTCTTCTTCAGTTCTGGTCAGATTCTTCTTCAGTTCTTCTCAGGTTCTTCTTCTGCTCAGGTTGCAGTGTCCAGCTGTGATCTGATCAGAACTGAAGACGTGTCTTGGACGAGCAGCCAAACATCTTCACTCCTCCAGCAGTTTGTCCAGTGACAGATTTAAATTTAGTCTTTTGTCGATGGATGAGCTGCTCTAACCCGACTCTGAGGTGTTGAAGATGAGGGAACAGCCCAGAGTCAGAGGAGCCTGATCTGGTGAAGAGCAGTTTTTGTTTTTGATAAATTTAGGACCAGTTTTACATTTATTACTGAAAAATATGAAATGCATTTTGTGATTTGGACAGAGCTTCCTGAGCTGTTCTTGTCATAAAAATGAGCAGAACAAAAAGAAGATGAGGGAAAAGTATTATTAAAAAACAAGGAGAAAAGTAACGGGCCCAGGACTGAACCTTGGGGGACTCCCTTTTTATGTCTGTGTTTGTATCAGTGTCTCTAGAATCATCAGCAGCTCAAACTGAACCTTTGTATTTCTGAGTCGTCACGTTTTCCAAAACTCTGAAGATTCCTGGGGTTGGTTTGACTTTCACCGAGTCAGTTTTAGATCAGAGGTTTTATTAAATACTGCAGAAAAATGTTAATCTCGTGCATTAAAATCTTACGTCTGATACTTTGTGTTTTCCAAACGTGTGTAAAGTTTGTATTTCCTGGTTCTCCTCAGACTCGGGCTGAATAAAAGTCTTAAAGACGTTTTCCTCCTGCGGGGGATTAATGACTAACACAGAACACGTGTCGAGCGCCGTGGTTTTATTGTTTTGAAAACGCTAAATTCGCCAAAAAACGGATTAACATGTGTTTCAACTTACACTGAGCCTCCCCCTCTGAGCCTCCCCCTCTGCGCCTCCCCCTCTGCGCCTCCCCCTCTGCGCGCTCCCCCTCTGAGCCTCCCCCTCTGAGCCTCCCCCTCTGAGCCTCCCCCTCTGCGCCTCCCCCTCTGCGCCTCCCCCTCTGAGCCTCCCTCTCTGAGCCTCCCCCTCTGCGCCTCCCCCTCTACGCCTCCCCCTCTGCACCTCCCCCTCTGCGCCTCCCCCTCTGAGCCTCCCCCTCTGCGCCTCCCCCTCTGAGCCTCCCCCTCTGAGCCTCCCCCTCTGCGCCTCCCCCTCTGCAACTCCCCCTCTGTGCCTCCCCCTCTGCGCCTCCCCCTCTGCGCCTCCCCCCTCCCCCTCTGCGCCTCCCCCTCTGCGCCTCCCCCTCTGCGCCTCCCCCCTCCCCCTCTGCGCCTCCCCCTCTGCGCCTCCCCCTCTGCGCCTCCCCCTCTGAGCCTCCCCCTCTGCGCCTCCCCCTCTGCGCCTCCCCCCTCCCCCTCTGCGCCTCCCCCTCTGAGCCTCCCCCTCTGCGCCTCCCCCTCTGAGCCTCCCCCTCTGCGCCTCCCCCTCTGCGCTCGAAGTCACTCCCCCATCACAGCGTTTGTGATGTTCTGTGTCGTGTTTTGTGGAGACTCGTCGTGTGGGTGACGTAGTCGTGTGGGTGACGTAGTCGTGTGGGTGACGTAGTCGTGTGGGTGACGTAGTCGTGTGGGCGGGGCTTCGTACAGCCTCGTACTGCTGGCCGTAAGGAGGCAAAGGTGGCTGGGAGAGATCGCTAGATTACTGAAAGATGCAGGGATGACTCTAAAACCTCAGACATGTTTTTGATGAGAGAATAATCTTCTAACAGTAGAAAACTCCAAAAATCCCTCGTCTTTAAAGTCACTAGAGACAGACTCACCTGCAGAAAGTCAAATCCATAAATCTCAAATATTTGTTAAAATCTTAAATCTGACGCTCGTCTCCTCAGCATCGACTGCGCCGGGATCCTGAAGCTGAGGAACTCGGACATCGAGCTGAGGAAAGGAGAGACGGACGTGGGGAGGAAGAACACCAGAGTGCGTTTGGTGTTTCGGACTCACCTCCCTCTAGCGCCCCCTGTGGGACCTCCAGGACGAGTGCTGGCTCTGCAGGTCGCCTCACTGCCCATAGAGTGCTGTAAGTTACAGAATATGTCAGAGCACTGTTCAGATCAGCTCCACCCGCGTGTGGAGGAGGGCGGAGGAGAGTGGAGGAGGGCGGAGGAGGGCGGAGGAGTGTGGAGGAGCGTGGAGGAGTGTGGAGGAATGTGGAGGAGTGTGGAGGAGCGTGGAGGAGTGCGGAGGAGTGTGGAGGAGTGTGGAGGAGTGTGGAGGAGTGCGGAGGAGTGCGGAGGAGTGTGGAGGAGGAGTGTGGAGGAGTGTGGAGGAGTGTGGAGGAGGAGTGCGGAGGAGTGCGGAGGAGTGCGGAGGAGTGCGGAGGAGGGCGGAGGAGGGCGGAGGAGGAGTGGGGAGGAGGGCGGAGGAGGGCGGAGGAGTGCGGAGGAGGAGTGAGGAGGGCGGAGGGAGGAGTGTGGAGGAGTGCGGAGGAGTGCGGAGGAGTGGAAGAGTGTGGAGGAGCGTGGAGGAGTGCGGAGGAGTGGAAGAGTGTGGAGGAGTGTGGAGGAGTGTGGAGGAGTGTGGAGGAGTGTGGAGGAGTGTGGAGGAGGAGTGTGGAGGAGTGTGGAGGAGTGTGGAGGAGTGTGGAGGAGTGTGGAGGAGTGCGGAGGAGTGTGGAGGAGTGCGGAGGAGGGTGGAGGAGTGCGGAGGAGGGTGGAGGAGTGCGGAGGAGTGGAAGAGTGCGGAGGAGTGGAAGAGTGCGGAGGAGTGCGGAGGAGTGCGGAGGAGTGAAGTGGGAGGAGTGTGGAGGAGTGCGGAGGAGTGGAAGAGTGTGGAGGAGTGTAAGAGTGTGGAGGAGTGTGGAGGAGTGTGGAGAGTGAGTGTGGAGGAGTGCGGAGGAGGAGGGTGGAGGAGTGGGGGAGGAGTGGAAGAGTGTGGAGGAGTGTGGAGGAGTGTGGGAGGAGGGCGGAGGAGGGTGGAGGAGTGTGGAGGAGTGTGGAGGAGGAGGAGGAGGAGGGCGGAGGAGGGTGGAGGAGTGTGGAGGAGTGTGGAGGAGTGCGGAGGAGGGCGGAGGAGGGCGGAGGAGGGCGGAGGAGGGCGGAGGAGGGTGGAGGAGGAGGGCGGAGGAGGGTGGAGGAGTGTCTGTGTCCTGCTCTTTTAAAGGGTGAAGCAGGACAGAGGCGTCTGGCCCAGTGGATCTTTAGTCGAACACGTCACATTTCAGTGGAATTTGAAGTATTTTTAAATCATGACTGAATCCTGCTGCACTAAACACACTGTCGGACGTGCTAACATTGTGCTAATGTGTGCTCACATGTGCTAACATTGTGCTAACGTGTGCTAACATGTGCTAACATGTGCTAGCATGTGCTAACATTGTGCTAACATGTGCTAACATTGTGCTAACATGTGCTAGCATGTGGTAACATGTGCTAACATTGTGCTAACATTGTGCCAACATGTGCTAGCATGTGCTAACATGTGCTAGCATGTGCTAACATGTGCTAACATGTGCTAGCATGTGCTAACATGTGCTAACATGTGGTAACATGTGCTAACATTGTGCTAACATGTGCTAGCATGTGGTAACATGTGCAAACATGTGCTAGCATGTGCTAATATGTGCTAACAGGCTGTTGTTAATGCTGCTGTACACTGTGCTAGCGTTAGCTTAGCATTAGCGTCGGTGGAATGTTCAGCTCAGACTAAACAGCTGTAAATTCTGTCTGGAGATAAAACTGTGACACTTGAGCCGCAGATCTGCCTCTGGACAGTTTATCCTCCACCTGAGAAGAAACTCTGCATTTTATTCACACCAACACCAACTTTATAAAGTTTATAAAGTTTATAACTCAGATTTATGGAGTTATGTATCAGAAAAAGTGAACTCGACTCAATATTTTCTCCTCAAACCTCGTCCTCCTCATGAGCTTCTCCTCGTTTCACTTGAGCTGAGCCGAGTCAGGAGCAGGAAACCACAAAAAGACGAAGCTCAGGCTGAATATTTTCAACATCTCAAACTTAAACGAGAGTGGAGGCATTTTGAGTTTTCTGATCCAGATTTGATCTGATTTTATCAGAGACACAGAGTCAGTTCAGTTAAAGTCGGTTCAGTTTTTTGCGTCTCCAGTGTTTTCTGTTCGTCTTTATCAGCGTCACAGAGGCAGCACTTCCCCCTCCCCAGACACTTCCTCCACTGGGACGAATGTTTTATTAAAGACGTTTAAATTAAAGCATTTTGTGACATTATTTACAGAATGTCAGATCATATTTACACATCCTCCTCTGATATTCATGAGCCTTTATTTGTCTCGGGGTAAAGTTCAGTGTCTCAGTTCAAAGTCAGAGGAGAAACGTTGGATAAACGATGTGTGAGATGTTTTCTGCTCCTCAGCTCAGCGCTCGGCTCAGGAGCTGCCGGCCGTCGAGTCCCTGAGCCTCACGTCGAGTTCGGCCGAAGGAGGAGACGAGTTACTGCTGAGCGGAAACAACTTCCTCCCCGTCTCCAGAGTCGTGTTCACGGAGCGAGGAACAGGTCACTTTTATGTCTTTAACTCTTATTATTTAGGTTTTTATTCTGTTTTTTAAACTCTGACAAACTGTTAAATCCTGTAGAAAATGTAAAAAAACATTCTGCTGTGACGTGCTCTGTCCACAGGGGGCACTACAGCTACATGACTCTTTATCATGACGTTTACGGTGACGTCAGCTCCTATTGGACTCGTTTGTTTTCTGAAGTGGTTTTAGATGAATATTGTGATTTAAAAAGTGTAAAATAAAACAGAATGATCCACAGAGATGAGAACCATAGAGACTCAAGCTCATCAGGGTGATTTAAAGTCGCTGCTTAAAAACAGAAAAACAAAACTACTCGACTTTGTTTGCAGCTCTTTACTAAAACATTCCCAGCAAGAGGTAAAAGCGGAGTTTAGCCTCACGCTAATGCTAACAACAGCTAGCATTCTAACAGAGCACCTGCAGTAAAGAACAAAAAGAGCAGCTCGTTTAATCCTCGTCTGTCGTTTGTTCAGATGGAAAAGTTCAGTGGGAAGAAGAAGCTCCAGTCGACAGAGAAAACAGCAGCGAGGTAACGACAAGAACCGACGACAAGAACCGACGACAAGAACCGACGACAAGAACCGACGACAAGAACCGACGACAAGAACCGACGACTAGAACCGACGACAAGAACCGACGACTAGAACCGACGACTAGAACCGACGACAAGAACCGACGACAAGAACCGACGACTAGAACCGACGACTAGAAACCGACGACTAGAACCGACGACTAGAACCGACGACAAGAACCGACGACAAGAACCGACGACTAGAACCGACGACTAGAACCGACGACAAGAACCGACGACTAGAACCGACGACAAGAACCGACGACAGAACCGAACCGACGACTAGAACCGACGACAAGAACCGACGACTAGAACCGACGACTAGAACCGACGACAAGAACCGACGACAAGAACCGACGACTAGAACCGACGACTAGAACCGACGACAAGAACCGACGACTAGAACCGACGACAAGAACCGACGACAAGAACCGACGACTAGAACCGACGACTAGAACCGACGACAAGAACCGACGACTAGAACCGACGACTAGAACCGACGACAAGAACCGACGACTAGAACCGACGACAAGAACCGACGACTAGAACCGACGACTAGAACCGACGACAAGAACCGACGACTAGAACCGACGACAAGAACGACGACACAGAACCGACGACTAGAACCGACGACTAGACCGACGACAAGAACCGACGACTAGAACCGACGACTAGAACCGACGACTAGAACCGACGACAAGAACCGACGACAAGAACCGACGACAAGAACCGACGACTAGAACCGACGACAAGAACCGACGACTAGAACCGACGACTAGAACCGACGACAAGAACCGACGACTAGAACCGACGACAAGAACCGACGACTAGAACCGACGACTAGAACCGACGACAAGAACCGACGACAAGAACCGACGACAAGAACCGACGACTAGAACCGACGACAAGAACCGACGACTAGAACCGACGACTAGAACCGACGACTAGAACCGACGACAAGAACCGACGACTAGAACCGACGACAAGAACCGACGACAAGAACCGACGACAAGAACCGACGACTAGAACCGACGACTAGAACCGACGACTAGAACCGACGACAAGAACCGACGACAGGAACATTTACAAGTCTGACACGAGACGAGAACCAGGACTAGAACCAACGACAAGAACCGACGACAAGAACCAACGACAAGTGACACGAGACGAGACGAGAACCAGGACTAGACCAGGACTGAACCAGGACTGAACCAGGACTAGACCAGGACTAAACCAGGACTAAACCAGGACTAAACCAGGACTAAACCAGGACTAAACCAGGACTTACTTTGTATTTTACTTGTGATTTATGCCTTTAATCTAAAAGTATTTTTTATTTGTACAAAGTCACGTTAGACTCATGCGTCACTAGTTGATTCTGTCTTTATATAACTCCACAGTTTTTTAGGACTTTATTTCTGCATACACAGTGTTTGCATGAGCTCCCCCTGCAGGTGGAGTGTTGTCGGTGCAGTTTGGGTCAGATACACAGGGGGCGTGTCTCAGTTCAGCGGTTTCACCTTCGAAGGGCCCGACGGAGGTGCTCCTCTGGACCACGAAGGTGGTGCTGAAATGGGAGTGGCCTCCTCCACGGAGCGAACGTCGCTGTCCGTGTGATTACGTTGCGTCGCCTAGAAACCACGACGGACGCTTTTTATTCAGGTTTTAAGTTTCCTGTAGCTCTGCTGTAGGTGAAGCCTGTACTTACATGTAAAAGTGTTTCTGTAGCAGCCGCAGACTCTCTCCTGTAGAAGTGATGCATGATGGGAAATAGACGTGTGTGACGTCCATGGAAACACAGGGTGAAGCGGGACAGAAGTGACAGACGTGTCCTTCAAGTGCAGCCGACGAACTGAGACACGCCCATAGAGTTTTTGAGACGCCCCCCCCCCTTCAGTCGACCAATCGATGGGCAGCACACGTCCTTAGACCAACAACGATTGGTCCAGTTTAGTCCTGAGGTTTGGTCCTGTTCTCGTCTCGGGTTATTTCAGCGTTTAGTCCTGGTGTTGTGTTGTCTGCAGGTCTGAGTGCGTCTTAAGTGTGTCTCGCGTGTCCTAAGTGTGTATCGAGCGTCCTAAACCTGTCTCGCGTGTCCTAAGTGTGTATCGAGCGTCCTAAGCGTGTATCATGCGTCCTAAGCCTGTATCGCGTGTTCTAAGCGTGTCTCGCGTGTCCTAAACCTGTATCTAACTCTCTCTTTGACCCAGTGCCTGCTGTGTGTACGAGTCCCCGCCTACAGCGACCTCTCGGTGAATCGGCCGGTCTCTGTCAGTTTGTACGTCTCCAACGGGAAGAGGAAGAGGAGCGGCACTCACTCCTTCAAATATCTGCCCAGTAAGAAAAACAGATCGTACACAACATCAGACATGTTCTCCCTCTTCATCACGAGACACGAGAGAAACCAGAGAAACCAGAGAAACCAGAGAAACCAGAGAAACCAGAGAAACGAGAGAAACGAGAGAAACGACTCCAGACACAGTGGAGTCTGACTCTGGGTTAAAGCTGCAGGTCACGGCTCCACAGTTTGGCTTTAAAAGTGTTTTACTGCTAAAAATACTTTAAAATACACTGATTCTTACAGGAGACTCTCCACAGATCTGGACATAGTTTCTATGGAGATAAACTTAATGAAATACTCTGGAACATTGTCAGCAAAACAATAAAATCTCCATGGCAACAACTGGTGAAGAGAACCTCCAGAAAAACCTTTTTAACCTCAGTGAAAGTGAAATTCAGAACAAATGCTGCACGTTCAGCCGTGTTCTAAAGCTCTTCCCTCGTCTAAAACACCTGGACTTGTGTTTTGTTTCATTCACATGTTTAAGTAACACTCAAAACGCTCTGCTCCACCTTGTGATGTCATCAAGTGGTAGTTTTAACATGAACATCTCCTTTTACCTTTAGTTCAGTCGAGATAAGTGGCAGCTCCAGGTCTGAAATGATCCAAATGATTCTAGAAATAAAGTTGTGTGGAGTTTAAAAACACAGTGGAGCACTTCCTGTATCACCACATGATGACATCACAAGGTGGAACTGAGCAAAACCACTGAACTTTAGTCCAGCGTTTCTGTTCTTTTTGTGAAATTGTGACTCTTTCTGTCTTCAGTCATGTTCAAAGAATCGGAGCCGCTCTTACCTCGTCCTTCGACTCTTCCTCTCGACTCTCTCCACCCACCTCCCATCGACCACCACCAGGGGGCGCTCCCCTCAAACGAAGAGCGCTCCTTGGGCTTCCACTTACCCCTGTACCCCTACTCCCCTCCGTGCGCCTCCATGCTGTACCCGGACGACTCCTCCTCCTTCTCCTCCTCCTCTAAACCCGAGGCCGTCCCCGTGGAGGACTCCAGGGGGGTTCTCTCCGAGCGTCAGCCCAGCTTCGAGAACCTGGAGCTGGGCTTCACCGAGCTCCTCCCTCCCTTCTACCCCCGCGGCCCCCAGCCCCCGTCCCCTTCGCCGTGGCTGGACTCTCCGTATTTATCCTCCTCCCCGTCTCCGTCGCACTCCTCCTCCCTCAGCCCGTTCCCGGCGGGGAGCCCCATCTCCACCTCCCCCCTGCCCCCCCTGCCCTCCTCCCCTTACCCACAATTCCACTCGGTTTACCCGCAGGAGGTGTGTCCGTCGCCCCCGCCGCTGCTGTCCACGTCGGCCGGGCACTACCAGGACATGTGCCCGGTGCCGTACTCGCAGTTCGACGGGTGGGAGGTGCAGGGGAGGCACGGAGGAGACAAAGAGGGAAAGGCTCTAGAGTGCCCCCTGGAGTTCAGCAGCTCAGCCAGCATGCAGCACATCACGTTTGAAGAAGGTGAGTCCAGCGAGTAGAGCTCCTGAAGTCTTCTGAGTGAGGCTGGACTTCACGTTTATAGTAGAAAGATCAACCTCCAGATCAGAGCAGCGTCACAGTCAAATAATTCAGTTTTTTATTTTAGACACAGACAGAGGGACACAGGGTTTATACAGTGTGGCCCAAAAGTCACTGACACTTTTAAATCTTCAGTAGCTCCTATAATTCTTAAGTTAAACTCACCAAATTTTGGCAGTAGATAAACTGAACCTTCCCAGATTTTATGGTTATAACTGTTCACTTACACTTGAACTTATCACAACTTAAACTACAGGAAGTAAAAATGACCTAATGGCTCTTATTTGATCCTGATGTTATGTTTGAAGTGGTTTATTGTCTGAGGTTTATTCACAAACACATACACATGTACACATACACATGTACACATACACATACACATATACACATGTACACATGTACACATACACATGTACACATACACATGTACACATACACATACACATGTACACATACACATGTACACATACACATGTACACATGTACACATACACATGTACACATACACATGTACACATACACATGTACACATACACATGTACACATTACACATACACATGTACACATACACATACACATACACAGTACACATGTACACATACACACATGTACACATACACATGTACACATGTACACATACACATGTACACATACACATGTACACATACACATGTACACATACACATATACACATGCACACATACACATGTACACATACACATGTACACATACACATACACATGTACACATACACATGTACACATACACATGTACACATACACATGTACACATACACACATACACATGTACACATACACATGTACACATACACATGTACACATACACATGTACACATACACATGTACACATACACATGTACACATACACACATACACATGTACACATACACATGTACACATACACATACACATGTACACATACACATACACACATGTACACATACACATACATGTACACATACACATGTACACATACACATGTACACATACACATGTACATATACACATGCCACACACATGTACACATACACATGTACATGTACATACACATGTACACATACACATGTACACATACACATATACACATGTACACATACACACACCATATACACATACACATGTACACATACACATGTACACATACACATACACACACATACACATGACACACATACACATGTACACATACACATGTACACATACACATGTACACATGTACACATACACATGTACACATACACATGTACACATACACATGTACACATGTACACATACACATGTACACATACACATGTACACATGTACACATACACATGTACACATACACATGTACACATACACATGTACACATATACACATACACATACACACACATACACACATACACATACACATGTACACATGTACACATACACATGTACACATACACACATACACATGTACACATACACATATACACATGTACACATGTACACATACACACATACACATGTACACATACACATACACACATACACATGTACACATGTACACATGTACACATACACACATACACATGGACACATGTACACATACACATGTACACATACACATGATACACACCACATGTACACATACACATGTACACATACACATGTACACATAACAATACACATGTACACATACACATGTACACATACACATGTACACAGCACACACATACACATGTACACATACACATGTACATACACATACACATGTACACATGTACACATGTACACATACACATGTACACCTACACATGTACACATACACATGTACACATACACACATACACATGTACACATACACATGTACACATACACCATGTACACACATACACATGTACACATGGTACACATGTACACATATACATGTACACATACACATGTACACACATACACATACACATGTACACATGTACACATACACATATGTACACATACACATGTACACATACACATGTACACATACACATGTACACATACACATGTACACATACACACATACACATACACATGTACACATGTACACATACACACATACACATGTACACATACACATACACATGTACACATACACACATACACACATACACATGTACACATGTACACATACACACATACACATGTACACATACACATGTACACATACACACATACACAGGTACACATGTACACATACACATGTACACATACACATGTACACATACCAACATACACATACACATGTACACATGTACACATACACACCATGTACCATGTTACACATGTACACATACACACATACACATGTACACATACACATGTACACATGTACACATACACATGTACACATACACATGTACACATGTACACATGTACACATACACATGTACACATACACATGTACACATGTACACATACACATGTACACATACACACATACACATGTACACATACACATGTACACATACACATGTACACATACACATGTACACATACACATGTACACATACACATGTACACATATACACATGTACACATGTACACATACACATGTACACATACACATGTACACATACACATATACACATACACACATACACATGTACACATGTACACATACACATACACATACACACATGTAACACATACACATGTTACACATACACATATACCACATACACATGTACACACATATAACATTACACATGTACACATGTACACATATACACATACACATGTACACATACACATGTACACACCATGTACACATACACATGTACATACATGTACACATGTACACATACACACATGTACACATACACATGTACACATACACACGTACACATGTACACATACACATATACACATGTACACATACACATACACACATACACATGTACACATACACACTGTACACATGTACACATGTACACATGGCCACATACACATGTACACATTACACATGTACACATACACATGTACACATATACACATACACAGTACATACACATGTACACATACACATGTACACATGTACACATGTACACATACATGTACACATACACACATGTACACATACACACACATACACACATACACATAGTACACAGTACACATGACACCACATACACATGTACACATACACCATGTACACATACACATGATACACATGTACACAGTACAATGGTACACATACACATGTACACATACACATGGACATACACATGTCACACATACACATACACATGTACACCATTGTACATGTACACATACACACAATACACATGCCTAACATACACACATGCACATGTACACATGTACCCATGTACACAACACATGTACACATGTACACATACACATTACATGTACACATACACATGAACACATGTACACATACACATGTACACATACACATGGTACACATACACATGTACGACATTACCACATACACATGTACACATACACATGTACATGTACACATACACATGTACACATGTACACATGTACACAGTACACTACACATGTACACATGTACACATACACATGGTACACAGTACACATGTACACAGGTACACATACACATGTCCACATGACTACACATGTACCATGTACACATTCACATGTACACATGTACATCACAATGTACACCTGACACATGTACAACATGTACCCATACCATGTACAACATACACATGTACACATACACATATACACATGTACACATACACATTACACAGCCACACATGTACACATGTACACGTACACATGTACACATACACAGCGTACACATACACATGTACACAGTTATACACATGTACACATGTACACATACACATGTACACATGACACACTACACATGGACACATACACATGTACACATTACACATGTACACATACACATGTACACATACCACATATGTTTGTCAGGAGGATCTCACTGTCTCACACTGACTCTCTCGTTTCCCGTGCCGGCGCTGCTGGGGAGGATTTACCCTCGTTTCCTTCCCCCCTGGCCCCGCCCACACGGACGATACCTCCACGCACGGTGCCCGCGCGGAAGTGGATTAACATGGGTTGCTAAAACTGTTGGACTTTACACCCAACGCTGGCCACAGTGTTTTTAAAACTCGTGTGAACACATTTGGATCGAGAAATTATACAAACAGTTTTGGGTAGTCCTGTTTTTTTTTCAGGGGGTGAAAGACTAAGTAAGGTGAGCAGAAAACAAAAAA
>JAIEZT010000026.1:485208-500208 GCA_019594935.1 Periophthalmus modestus
CAGTCTTGTTCCAGTTTGTTTCAGTCTGTGTTTCCGTCTGTTTTTCAGTCTGTTTGCAGTTTGTTTCATTCTGTGTTTCAGTCTCTTTTTTTGCAGTCTGTTGTTCTTCTGTCTTTGTCTATGTCTGTGTTTTCAGTCTGTGGTTTCAGTCCTGTGTTTCAGTCTGTTTTAGTTCTTGTTACAGTCTGTGTTTCAGTCTGTGTTTGCAAGCCTGTTTCATTCTGCGCCCGTTTGTCTTGTTTTATCATCTGTTTGTAGTTCTTTTTATTCTTTTTTTCCAGCTGAAAACTGTGAACACTCTCTGAGGGGGCGGGACCTGGGCGCAGGGGCTTCTTGATTTGACAGGCGCAGGAGCCAATAGAAGCAGAGTAACCGCCTCGGTGTATAAGCAAAACCCGCAGCAAAATATGTGATAAGTGTTTTTTTTTTTTTCTTTGGCGCAGAGAGAGAGGCCGATGAAATGAGAGAAGATGGAGCTTTCTCTTCCCCTCCTGTGTGTGAGAGGCGGGTTTGAGGCGCTTGGTCCAGGGACTCTGAGGATTTTTTGATAGAAAAAACACGGTCGGACAAACTTGGACCCTCGCAGAGGTTTAAGTGAAGAGTTCCTTTGTGTTGGCTTCGAAAACTCCGAGGTTTTTGGCTTCAGTTGGCCAAGTTTGGCTCCAGTTTGGGCTCGTCTGTGGACCGGTGGGGGGCCGCTCCGGGGCTCCTCTCGGGCTGGTACTATGCCCTAAGGTTTGCCGTTTAACTGGTGTTTGTTGAAAGATGAACCAGAAAACCCAGAACCAGCGGGCCCCGCCCCCGTGTGCGGCATCCGATGGTGTCTGGGGGGGACGCTATTCCAGTTCCCCGGGGCAGGAGAGTGAGAGCGGGCCCGGTGCCCCCTGAGAGCCACCAAGCCACGGTCAGACCTCACTTTGTGTGAAAGTGCGTGGGAAATGGGCACTGAGTCCTGAACTCACAAGTCCAGTAGCAGTCCAGGGCCTTTTTATCACAAACGTTAATCACAATCGAAATTTTAAATAGCACCGGCAGGTTTCCCCTCCAAAAACACTAAATCTGTTGATTACAAAGAGCAGAAGTCTGAGGTCCCATGCCTGATGTCCGGGTCCTGAGTCCCCTGAGGTCTGAGGTCCCGCGGTCCTTAGAGTTCCGGGTCTGAGGTCCCAGGTCTGAGGTCTTGAGGTCCGGGTCCTGGAGGTCCGGGTCTGAGGTCCATGAGGTCTGAGTTCTGGGTCCTGTGTCCCCGAGGTCTGAATGGTCTGTTTCAGTTCCCTTAGGTCCGGTCTGAGGTCCGGGTAAACTGAGGGCCATGTCTGAGGTACTTTCTGAGGTCCGGGTTTCTGAGGTTGAGGTCCGGGTCTGAGGTCCTGAAAAGGTGTAGGGCCTGAGGTCCGGGTCTGGAGGTCCCGGGTCTGGGTCCAGGGGCTGAGGTCCGGGTTGAGTTCCCGGTTCTGATTTCCAGGTCTGAGGTCCAGGTCTGAGTTCTGAGGTCTGAGGTCTTGAGGGTCGGGGTCCAGGTCTGAGGTCCAGTCTGAGGTCCGGTCCTGATCACAGACCGGGTCTGAGTGTTCCGGGTCCGAGTGTGAGGGGTCCCACTGTCCCTGAGGTCCGGGTCTGAGCGTCCGGTCTGATCCCCTACCGGGTCTGAGGTCCCAACTTACTGAGTGTGTCCCAACCACTTCCGGGTACATGACTGTCCGAGGTATGAGGTCCAGGTCTGAGAGTCACTCCCCACCCAGGACAACGAGAGGTCCCCAAGCCTAGTGAGGTCACGTCTGAGTGGGGGGAAAAAAAAAAGGTACGTTGACTGAGGTCCCACTGGACCCTGAACACTCCCACTTTGTCTCTTGACTGTATGAGAGACATGTAGAAAAACACACAGATCCCACCACCAGACTCCTTGACCCTTGTTGTGTTTTTGAATAGTCCCCGTGTTTTTTTTTTTTTTTTTTTTGCCCCTGTTCTTTTTTTTTTTTTTTTTTTTTTTTTTTTTTTTTTTGTTCAATTTTTTTTTTTTGAAAACTCCAGAACACTATATTTTTTTTTGTTGGTTGTGTGGTTTTTTTTTGGGGTTTTTGTCCCAGTTTTTTTTTTTTTTTTTCAGAACATTTTTTTTTTTTTTGAGGACGGTTTTTTTTTGTTTTTTTTTTTTTTTTTGGGGCCGACAGACTGGTTTTGGGGGAACCTGATATACGTGCAGGAAGGAAACCCAGTGACCGAGTGGGATCACGTCCCACTGACGTCGACGCGTCTACACTGTTAACACGTGCACTTCCGAGAGACACGTACCATGACCAGAGACACGAGACAGGTCCCACGACCCGAGAGACACTTCCCACTGGCCGAGAGACACGAGGACATGGTCCACTGAACCGAAGAACACTCCCACTGAACGAAAAGAAACAACTGACCGGGAGACCGCCCCACCGAGAGACACGAGACAGTTCCCACTGACCGAGAGGACACTCCCACTGACCGAAAGACACGAGACACTCCCACTGACCGAGAGACACGAGACACGTCCCACTGACCCCGAGACACAGAGACACGTTCCCATGACCCAGAGACACGAGAGACACTTCCCATCTGACCGAGAGAACCGCAATACAGACACGTCCCACTGACCCCAGACAAGAGACACGTCCCTGACCGAAGAGACTGAGACACAGACCACGTCCCACTGACCGAGAGACCAACGAGAACAACGTCCCACTGACCGAGGGACGAGAGACACGTCCCACTGACCGAGGGACACGTCCCACTGGACCGAGAGATGAGAGACACGTCCCACTGGGTGACCCAGGAGACAAGAGACACTTCCACTGACTGAGAGACACGTCCCACTGACCCAGAGACAGGTCCCACTGACCAGAGACACGTCCCACTGACTGAGGGACATGTCCCACTGACTGAGAGACACGTCCCACTGACTGAGAGGACACGGAGAGCACATCCCACTGACCCCTGTTTTTTTGATGGCCCCTGTTTTTGGGGGCCCCTGTTTTTGGGGGCCCCTGTTTTTGAGGGGCCCCTGTTTTTGCTGAGCTGAACACTTCGTTGTGATCGTTTCGTTTCGTGTCTTAATAGTTAAATTGCAATAGAAACGTTCAGGGACATTTTCCACACAAAAACACTTCACAGTGTGATATATATGGAAACAACAAGGAAGAAACACCAGAGCAGGCCAACTTACAAGTCAGTTCCGTGGAGAGGCGAGCCTGCTCATAGTAGAATACATGCTGATCAGGGACCTGAGGTACTTCAGAGACCTGAAGTTACTCAGGGACCTGAGGTACTTCAGGGACCTGAGGTACTTTCCCCCAAGTGCGTCCTCCCTCGGACGCACCTGTCGCTCAGGTGTCTGCACAGAAATGAGTTTAAATACAGCCTGAAACTAACTCAAGTTACACTTTTGTATGAGCCATAAACTGATCAAATATGGCCTGAATAAACCAGTTTTACACAGAACAGACTCTGAGGAAACGGCGTCGTCAAAAAGAGTTTAATGTGTTGAGTGTAACCGAGTATAACCCCGAGTGTAACCGAGTGTAACCCCGAGTGTAACCGAGTGTAACCCCGAGTATAACCCGAGTGTAACCGAGATTGTAACCCCGAGTGTAACCGAGTGTAACCCCGAGTGTAACCGAGTGTAACCCCGAGTATAACCCCGAGTGTAACCGAGTGTAACCGAGTGTAACCGAGTATAAACCCCGAGTGTAACCGAGTGTAACCGAGTGTAACCGAGTATAACCCCGAGTGTAACCGAGTGTAACCCCGAGTGTAACCGAGTGTGTAACCCCGAGTGTAACCGAGTGTAACCCCGAGTATAACCCCGACGGTGTAACCGAGTAAAACCCCGAGTGTAACCGAGTGTAACCCCGAGTGTAACCGAGTGTAACCGAGTATAACCCCGAGTGTAACCGAGTGTAACCCCGAGTGTACCCCGAGTGTAACCGAGTGTAACCCCGAGTATAACCCCGAGTGTAACCCCGAGTGTAACCCTGATGTTAACCCCGAGTGTAACCGAGTATAACCCCGAGTGTAACCGAGTGTAACCCCGAGTGTAACCGAGTGTAACCGAGTATAACCCCGAGTGTAACCGAGTGTAACCCCGAGTATAACCCCGAGTGTAACCGAGTAAAAACCCCGAGTGTAACCGAGTGGTAACCCCGAGTGTAACCCCGAGTGTAACCGAGTGTAACCGAGTATAACCCCGAGTGTAACCCCGAGTGTAACCCCGAGTGTAACCCCGAGTGTAACCGAGTGTAACCGAGTGTAACCCCGAGTATAACCCCGAGTGTAACCCCTGAGGGTAACCCTGAGTGTAACCCTGAGTGTAAACCCCGAGTGTAACCGAGTATAACCCCGAGTGTAACCGAGTGTAACCCCGAGTGTAACCGAGTGTAACCCCGAGTGTAACCCCGAGTGTAACCGAGTAACCGAGTATAACCCCGAGTGTAACCGAGTGTAACCCCGAGTATAACCCCGTGTGTAACCCCGAGTGTAACCGAGTATAACCCCCGAGTGTAACCCCGAGTGTAACCGAGTGTAACCGAGTGTAAACCCCCCGAGTATAACCCCGAGTGTAACCGAGTGTAACCCCGAGTGTAACCCCGAGTGTAACCGAGTATAACCCCGAGTGTAACCGAGTGTAACACCCCGAGTATAACCCCAGTGTAACTGAGTGTAACCCCGAGTGTAACCCCGAGTGTTAACCCCGAGTGTAACCCCGAGTGTAACCAGTGTAACCCCTAAAAGTGTAAACCCCGAGTGTAACCGAGTGTAACCCCGAGTGTAACCGAGTGTAACCCCGAGTGTAACCCCGAGTGTAACCGAGTATAACCCCGAGTGTAACCGAGTGTAACCCCCCGTAGTAACCCCGTGTGTAACCCCGAGTGTAACCGAGTATACCCCGAGTGTAACCGAGTGTAACCCGAGTATAACCCCGTGTGTAACCCCGAGTAACCGAGTATAACCCCGAGTGTAACCCCGAGTGTAACCGAGTGTAACCGAGTGTAACCGAGTGTAACCCCGAGTATAACCCCGAGTGTAACCGAGTGTAACCCCGAGTGTAACCCCCGAGTGTAACCCCCGAGTGTAACCCCGAGTGTAACCGAGTATAACCCCGAGTGTACCGAGTGTAACCCCGAGTATAACCCCGAGTGTAACCGAGTGGTAACCCCGAGTGTAACCGAGTGTAAACCCCCGAGTATAACCCCGAGTGTAACCGAGTGTAAAACCGAGTTGTAACCCCGAGTGTAACCCCGAGTGTAACCCCGAGTGTAACCCGAGTGTAACCCCGAGTGTGTAACCCCCGAGTGTAACCCCGAGTGTAACCCCGAATTGTAACCCTGAGTATACCCCGAGTGTAAACCCCGAGTGTAACCCCGAGTGTAAAACCCCGAGTGTAAACCCCGAGTATACCCCGAGTGTAACTCCCGAGTATAACCCCGAGTGTAACCCCGTGTGTAACCGAGTATAACCGAGTATAACCCGAGTATAACCCCGAGTGTAACCCCGAGTGTAACCCCGAGTGATAACCCCGAGTGTAACCCGAGTATAACCCCGAGTGAGTAACCGAGTATACCCCGAGTATAACCCCGAGTGTAACCGAGTATAACCCCCGAGTGTAACCCCGTGTGTAACCGAGTATAAACCCCGAGTATAACCCCCGAGTATAACCCCGAGTGTAACCGAGTGTAACCGAGTATAACCCCGAGTGTAACCAAGTATAACGAGTGTATAACCCCGAGTGTAACCGAGTGTAACCCCGAGTGTAACCCCGAGTGTAAACCCGAGATGTAACCCCGAGTATAACCCCGAGTGTAACCACGAGTGTAACCCCGAGTGTAACTCCGAGTGTAACCGAGTATAACCCCGAGTGTAACCCGAGTATAACCCCGAGTGTAACCCTGAGTGTAACCGAGTATAACCCGAGTGTAACCGAGTATAACCCCGAGTGTAACCCCGTGTGTAACCGAGTATAACCGAGTGTAACCCCGAGTGTAACCCCGAGTGTAACCGAGTATACCCCTGAGTGTAACCCCAAGTGTAACCCCGAGTGTAACCCCGACTTTATAACCCTGAGTGTAACCCCAAGTATAACCCCGAGTATAACTCCGAGTGTAACCGAGTATAACTCCGAGTATAACTCCGAGTGTAACCGAGTATAACTCCGAGTTTTAACTGAGAATAAGCCCCCGATTATAACCCTGAGTGTAACCCCGAGTATAACCCCGAGTATAACTCCGAGTGTAACCGAGTATAACTCCGAGTATAACTCCGAGTGTAACTGAGAAATAACCCCGAGTATAACCCCGAGTATAAACCCCGAGTGTAACTCCGAGTGTAACTGAGAATAACCCCGAGTATAACTCTGAGTTAGAACCCTGTGTTTCGTGGCCCTTGGATGTTTCATAGTTTGATCTAAACATTAAATTAAGTCTAATCTAAACAAAACTTTCTGCCTTAAACGAGCGAAATAAAAACTCTTCAAATTCAGCCAATAAAAAGACTCCAGACTCATCCCCGTGTTACGACCTCAGACTTTTACTTTTACTTTACACCAACGTCTCAAACTCCAGCGATACTAAGAAATGGACGCCCGATACTCAATACTCGATACCGATTCCACAATGATACGACTAATATGATCTATAACATACTAATACTTTTGACACTAGTTTTTACTTACTACATACTTTTGTTGACTACTTTTTATTTACTCCATTCTGAAGTAAGAATACTCTTAAAGGTGCACTATGTAACTTTTCTGGTTAGGGGTCCACGTCCTTCTTGTCTCCATGGAGACGCTTTGCCTGAAATGTTTCACAGTTTGGCTTTAAACTTCTCAGTGTTTCATTTATTCCTGACAGTTTTTTAATGTTAAATACGTGGATGTGTGTGAAGTTTAATCCATGGACTCAGTGACATCTCCATGGAGACACCAGGACCCAGGACTGTCCCCGGGAAATTCCACGGTGAAGCTTTAAGTACAGACAGTGTGTGTGTGGCCGCTCCTCTGCTCCTGCGCAAAAGAGTCGTAAAAATAACTTTTACAAATGGGCTTCAGGGTCGGCCTGGAGTCTAAGATAACAAAGACCAAAACAAGGTGAGTCTAAAACCAAGACTAAACACGGATTAGACCAGATTAGAACAAGGACTGAACCGGGACTGAACCGGGACTGAACCGGGACTGAACCGGGGGGACTGAACCGGGACTAAACACGGATTAGACCAGATTAGACCAAGAACTGAACCGGGACTGGAACCGGGACTGAACCAGGACTAAACACGGATTAGACCAGATTAGACCAGAACTGAACCAGGACTGAACCGGGGACTAAACCAGGACTAAACCGGGACTATAAACCAGGACTAAACACGGATTAGACCAGATTAGACCAAGAACTGACCCGGGACTGAACCGGGACTGAACCAGGACTAAAACACGGATTAGACCAGATAGACCAAGAACTGAACCGGGACTGAACCGGGACTAAACCATGACTGAACCAGACTAAACCGGGACTGAATCGGGACTGAAATCGGGACTGAACCGGGACTAGACAGGACTAAACCAGGACTAAAGCAGGACTAAACTCGGATTAGACCGAGTTTCTGTACAGTTCTCATGTTAGCGCGCGCTCTGGTTGTTTCCGTACAGTCTCGTCGTGTTAGCGGCGCTCTGGTTGTTTCCGTACAGTTCTCGTGTTAGTGTGTTAGACGGCGCTCCGGTTGTTTTCCGTACAGTTCTCGTGTTAGCGGCGCTCCGGTTGTTTCCGTACAGTTCTCGTGTTAGCGGCGCTCTGGTTGTTTCACCGTACAGTTCTCGTGTTAGCGGCGCCTCTGGTTGTTTTCCCGTACAGTTCTCGTGTTAGCGGCGCTCTGGTTGTTTTCCGTACAGTTCTCGTGTTAGCGGCGCTCTGGTTGTTTCCGTACAGTTCTCATGTTAGCGGCGCTCTGGTTGTTTCCGTACAGTTCTCGTGCGAGCTCAGTCTACATGTGTTTCTCATCAGTGTTTTGTGTTTTTGAGCCGAGTGTTTCCATGTGGCCTCAATATATCCTCACCTCACCCAGTGAGACCCGGACTAGACCCGGACTAGACCCGGACTAGACCCGGACTAGACCCGGACTAAACCAGGACTAAACCAGGACTAAACCAGGACTAAACCAGGACTAAACATTGGACTAAACCCGGACTAGACCCGGACTAGACCCGGACTAAACCAGGACTAAACCCGGACTAAACCGGGACTAAACCCGCGACTAAACCCGGAATAAACCCGGAATAAACCAGGATTTAGTCCCTTTGTCTTTTCAGGGTGACTGTGATCTCGTTGTTGTTGTGATTGGAATGTTCCACAGTGTAACTTTAATGCCATGAGGCCTGTGAAGATGTCACTTATTGAGATAAATGCCTCATGTCCCTCGTGCCTCTCGTGTCTCTCATGTCCCGGTCTAGTCCTGGTCTAGTCCTGGTCTAGTCCAGTCCCGGTCTAGTCCCGGTCTTGTCCCGGTCCAGTCCCGGTCCAGTCCCGGTCTAGTCCCGGTTTAGTCCCGGTTTAGTCCCGGTTTAGTCCCGCTCTAGTCTCGGTCTAGTCCCGGTTTAGTCCGGGTCTAGTCCTGGTTCATGGACACAGAGGATGACCACAGTCTGTTTATATAAATGCACAGAGCTAACCCGCTAACCGCCGTGTTCTAAACAGGAAGTGATCATGAGGCACTTCCTGCTCCATCGACTCTGGCTCCAGTTCACTTTCTGTATAAAAACTGTCTCTCTCTGAACCTGCTGCTGTCAGACTCATTTTGGTCTTAAATGTTCAGATTAACCCTCGACATCGGGTCGGGAACCTTTTTGACTCAGAGCCATGAAAGCAAAATATTTGATGGTTGGAGTCGGTCTCAGTGAGGTTCAGGCGTCGAGGTTTTCATCATTAAACGTGATCGTAGGTTGGACTTGATGTTTTTAAGATGTGAGAATGACGCTGACCTACAGACGTGATCCAAATATCATCAGTACAGCCGTCCTCACGCTGCAGTCTGCGGTGTGACAGGAAACTTGTTCCAAGTTTTGATTAATCAGCTGGTCTTAGCCGGGTTGAAGTTTTTTTCATTTCTGTCCACATGTGCTTACTCCACTTTCTGCCGTGTGATCCTCTCCAAATCTTCATTCAGTGACTTTAACTTATTCACCCACATCTGAGGCCTTCAGGTCAGTCACTTCTGCTTCAAAATCTCTGACGGAGACACCAGGAATGTACCTCAGGTCGGCTGTGTTCAGCGGACACTCGTTTGGATGAGTGATGAACTTAAAAAGACGAGTGTCCTCACGAAAGTCTCCAAAGTGTGATGTGGACGACTGTATGAGACGGATCTCTGGAGGAGACCAGAGTTTTGAGTGGGCTCACTTGCTGTTCATGCATCTTTAAATTGTCTCAGTTTTTCTAAATGCAGTAAACGACCTGTTTCGAGATCCATGGTAAAGATCTGCAGCTTGTTTTCAAAAACAAACCCGGCTTGTTGAAGGGATAACGCTGTATTTCCAAAGCTTCATTTTCACGTTGAGCTGGTTCAGATGTTCAGTCATATCCACGAGATGGTAAAACTCGAGGAGCCCGTTTCGACTCGCTCAGGATGTTCGATGCCTTTCATTTCAAGGAAAGTCCGGATTTCCTTGAGGCGAGCCGCAAAACGGCTAAGCACCTTCTCTCTTGACAACCACCACTGTGCAAAAGCAGAACGTGATAGTTATTTCCAACTTCATCCAGCCAGCGTTTTAAACTGACGATCATTTAAGGCTCGAGTAACAATAAAGTTGATCACATGACTGACCAGCGACGTCACTTCAAAGTCGCGTGTCGTGTGGCGAAGTGCCGCTTTATATTTGACGCTTCATTGATGCAGTTTTGTCATTGCAAATCGCTCTCTCCACCAAGGTGAATTCTTCGGTCCATTCGTCCTGAAATGTGCGATATTCCTCACGTTTTCCTTTTCGCCGTCTTCTTCGTCGAAGGGTTAGCTTTGAGCTAATAACCGCGCGCGGACGGATTCAAAAGGCGGAGTTTACCTTTTTACTCAGCAACGGCCAACGTAGGTTATTATCATCCAAGTAAAATAATGGACGACTGGGAAAATCCCGCGGCTCATTCGTCGTCTTCGAGGGACAGAGGCAGATCACTGTAACGACGGTAAAATATCTCCAGAGCCTCGTGCCTCTGCTTTGCGGCGGCGTTTGAATTTACATGGAGCACAATGAGTTGTGGAGTTACGGTAATAAGAGTCTGCGAGTCTATCGGCGACGATGGCATCCGACGCTAAAGGGCTGCAACAAGTGATAATATTTTATGTTTTATCTGCGAGCCACATGCAGTCGTCAAAAGAGCCGCACATGGCTCGTGAGCCGTACGTTCCCGACCCTGATCTACATGATTCTGGGGTTTTTATTTCACGTCTGTGTCTGTAAATCAACATATGAACATTAATAACAGACACATCAGGTCCTTTCTGTCCCCGACGTCGCTCCTGTTAGCGTTAGCAACAGGTTTGATTGACAGCGTTGCTAAGCGCCCGCTCCCTGTTAAACCAGCGGTGTGGGCGGGACGTTACCTTCAAGAGGCTCGCTCCTGATTGGCTCTTGGTTGCTATGTGGTTGCTATAACTGTTGTCCTGGATGAGCTTCATTTAGATGATCACTGTGGCGCTGTGGTTTTATCATATTTTCAAACAAACAAATTAGATTCTGACGTGTCCAGACCACAGTCGTCTGTTTCCTCTGTGCAGGAGGCTGTTCTTACGATTATCAGGCTTAAGCAGCATGAGAGCGTCAGAGATGTGTGAAATTCGACAATGGTTCTCCTAAAAAACAGCCGTAATGTTTGTAAAGCTCGTAAACTGCTCCGGCCCGAACACAAACATGTAAATCATTGTTTTATGACAAATATCCACAACAACTGCAGCGGTTTTAATCACACTGGAAAGATCTGCGTTGCCAGGAAACATTTGAGCCCTGATGGATCTGGCAACGCACGAGCCCAAGAACTCACACCACTAACAGGCCAAAAGAGCGATCTGCAAACCCGCCGAGTGAGAGGAGTCTACAGGACTTTAGAGTCACCATGTCCAACTCCAGATCAATACTAAACAATACACTCGATACTCGATACTGATCCCGATACCACGGTGATAAAAACACTTTATTTAGAAAACACACTGAGCTGTTCCACATAAATGTCGTACTGTGTGTTCCCCGTGTGTGATCCTCAGTCACTGCTCCAGGTTTATTCTCGTCTGTGTTTTATTTTGTGAAACAGACGCATCAGTTTAAACAGATTTAGGAAAGACTCATTTCTGTGAATTAGACTTTTTTGTATCGATACCTGTGTCTACTTTGAATACTAGTTTTAATATCGATTAGTATCTGACTTTCCATAGTTTTACATCAGACAGATTGTCAAGAAAAGTTTAGAAAAAGTTGAAAGTTTTGTCCTGGTTTAGTCCTGGTTTAGTCCTGGTTCAGTCCTGGTTCAGTCCTGGTTTAGTCCTGGTTTAGTCCTGGTTTAGTCCTGGTTTAGTCCTGGTTCAGTCCTGGTTCAGTCCTGGTTTAGTCCTGGTTTAGTCCTGGTTTTAGTCCTGGTTTAGTCCTGGTTCAGTCCTGGTTGAGTCCTGGTTGAGTCCTGGTTTAGTCCTGGTTTAGTCCTGGTTTAGACCTGGTTTAGTCCTGCTTCAGTCCTCATGACTCACCATGATGAGTTTATAAGTGCTTTTCACAGCTCTCAGAGACCAGAGCAGAGTTTTTAAAATGTGTTTGTAACATGTGGAGGATCTGAGAACATGTTTAGTTTAGTTTAGTTTTGCTCACAAAGCTGAAGTTATTTAATCTGTTCTTTTCAGACAGCCACCTTCACTGCATCTCCATCCCAAGTCCTCCAGCCTCAGCCAATCAGAGAGCAGCGCTGTCTCCATCGTCCAATCCGAGGGCAGGGATGCACTCTCCTCCTCCTCGCAGGGCCGTGGTGTCGAGAGTTCAGCGGGACCTACGAGAGTCTGCCGGCCCGATCTGTGCAGGTGAGAGCGACGCTTTAAACATGCTCTGTCTGAATATTACCCAGCATCCCCCACTGGACCTCAGAGGTGTGACTGACAGGTGGATCAGCCAATGAGAGACAGACATGGTCCCAGCATGAGACAGAGTCACAGTGAGTCTTTAGTCTGATGTGAGTCTCAGTTTTTCTCTGTTTCACTTTTGCTCGTGTTTGTGCTTAAATCTTCATGATCTCGGGAGCTGCCTGTTTTCGTCTGTATTCGCCATTTGATTGTGACACACTTTTCAACAAAAATAAAATAAAAAATCAAATATCTCACAGGTGACTCATGAGTTTGAGATTTAAAACTTTCCACTCAATAAAATAAAGTTTCATTCATCCAGAGAGTCATGTTTAAGTTTAAAAGTGTCTGTTTTTGGGGCAGTGTGGTTTCTTCGCCTCCTGAGACACGTCGGCCCCAGAACCACTGCTCCATGTCTGTTTTTGTCTTGCCCAATGACACAACAGTAGTGACACTAAACAGGAGGACGAGGTTTGACTTTTGGTTCTGGGATTATTTTAAAGACGGTGACGGGTTCGACTGCTCACTTCACAAAAACATGTTTGACATCATTATATTTAGGGTTGGACTAAATGATTTTTTGTTTTATAACGTTACTTCCTGTTTGGACACGAGAGGCTGATGTGACACATGTCGAGATAAACTCCACAACTGTGACCTGCAAATATAATGTCAACAAGGTTTAAACTGAACTGAGCAACAGTTTAGATCTGACTAATAAATATAAAAGACAACAGCTTTAATTAAAACAAGGTTTAAAGTGACAGAAAAATGTCGTCCTTCTGAGTAAAGCAATGCTGATTTGGACAGAGTTTCCTTGTTGTCCTTGTTAACCTCACCTTTAAACCTCACCTTTAAACCTTTAAACCTCACCTTTAAACCTCACCTTTAACCCTCACCTTTAACCCTCACCTTTAAACCTCGCCTTTAAACCTCACCTTTTAACCTTTAACCCTCACCTTTAAACCTCACCTTTAAACCCTTTAACCTCACCTTTAAACCTTTAAACCTCGCCTTTAAACCTTTAACCCTCACCTTTAAACCTTTAAACCTCTCACCTTTAAACCCTCACCTTTAAACCTCACCTTTAAACCTTTAACCCTCACCTTTAAACCTCACCTTTAAACCTTTAAACCTCACCTTTAACCCTCACCTTTAAACCTTACCTTTAAACCTTTAACCCTCACCTTTAAACCTCACCTTTAAACCTCACCTTTAAACCTCGCCTTTAAACCTCACCTTTAAACCTTTAAACCTCACCTTTAAACCTCACCTTTAAACCTCGCCTTTAAACCTTTAACCCTCACCTTTAAACCTCGCCTTTAAACCTTTAACCCTCACCTTTAAACCTCACCTTTAAACCTTTAACCCTCACCTTTAAACCTCGCCTTTAAACCTTTAACCCTCACCTTTAAACCTTTAAACCTCACCTTTAACCCTCACCTTTAAACCTCACCTTTAACCCTCACCTTTAAACCTTTAACCCTCACCTTTAAACCTTACCTTTAAACCTTTAACCCTCACCTTTAAACCTCCCCTTTAAACCTCCCCTTTAAACCTCACCTTTAACCCTCACCTTTAACCCTTTAAACCTTTCCATTATCAGTATGTGCTGGTTTCAGACGCTCACTTGATGATGTCATACTGTCACCAGGGGTCAGGGGTCAGGGGTCACACACAGTTTAAATTGTACTTTAACATGAAACATCCAGAGGTAGTGACACTTGAACCTGATCGTTTCTGTTGGTGTCGTCTGTGTTAAATATGACTGTCCTGTATAATATCGTGATCTCGTCTGAAACTCGGTCGTGTTCTGCAGGTGTCCGAGTCCCGGGTCGTGGAGTGTCCCAGTATCCAGATCACCACCATCTCTCCAGAGGACGAGCCCCCGAGCCTGTCCTCCTGCTGGGACATCAGCTCAGGAGGCGGAGGTGAGAGCGAGCGGGGCGGTGTGGTTAACATCTCTGTGATTAAAGTTCAGCGTCTGTCAGTATAAATACAAATAGATCAGAAAGTGGTGCCATTTTCAACTCAAAAGACCCAAACATCACAAACATCACTGTCAGTTAAAAGAACTTTAACCCAACACATTAATCTGACGAGTTTGTGGAGCTGATCCCAAAATAATAATGAGAAGGTTCAACATTTGTGGAGCAGAAGTTTGGAGATTTTAACCAAAAACTGAATCTATAAACCCGCCTTCCATCTGAAAGATCACATCATAAAACTCAATGAAAGATAATGATACATTTTATTTATAATTCACTCTTCATTCCATAGAATCACCGAGTGCTACAACAAAACAAGAACTTTAAGCCAATACTAAATTGCTAAAAACTTCAACAATGAGCTTTTCTAAATAAAAAGGTCTTTAGTCCAGGCTCCGTGTGAGTCGTGGTGCAGCTCAACAGAAGCTCGTTCCTCCGTCGTATGGAGCCTCGTGGGGAGAACCTGGAGCTCCTGAAGATCTGTCTTAATGCAGGTGAGTGGGACCAAAAGATGCAGAACTTTACAGTGTTCATTTACAGTTAGTGAAAAATTAAACAAACAATAAAGGTAGATCTGGTGGAGGAGCGAGGTGCAGGCCGGGGTCCAGAGGGCTGCAAAGACGGAGACAAAACGGCCTGTACCAGAGCTGGGAAACGGGGTCGGGAGCAGAGCCGGGAGCAGAGCCGGGAGCGAGGCAGCTGGGACGGTCCAGGGAGCAAATCTGCAGAGTAGCAAAAATCCAATAAGCAAGGTAACAACGAGCAAAAATACAAAAGCCAGGTCTAGCAAGATATTCACATGGACACGCAGACGATCTGGTGGTGAATCAGGAGTGAGGTGCAAACCAGGGTCCAGGGGTGAGACGAGAGAGAGAGAAGACAAAAACGAGGAGACGATACCGGT
>JAIEZT010000026.1:505208-527708 GCA_019594935.1 Periophthalmus modestus
CTCCCCTCCTCCCCTCCCCTCCCCTCCTCCTCCTCACCTCCTCTCCTCCTCTCACCTCCTCTCTCGTCTCCTCCCCTCCTCCCCCCTCCTCCTCCTCCTCCTCCCCACCTCCCCTCCTCCCCTCCTCCTCTCCTCCTCCTCACCTCCTCTCTCCTCTCACAGTTGTGTGGATACTTGGAGCGGAAGCCTCTTTCTCTCCAGGTGTTTGTGGGAACAGCAGACGACAGATCCATCAGGCCACACCCTTTTTATCAGATCCACAGGTAGATTTATATTTTTCATTTATCACAACATTTTATCCACTTTTTAGTCCTGGTTTAGTCCTGGTTTAGTCCTGGTTTAGTCCTGGTTTAGTCCTGGTTTAGTCCTGGTTCCAACCTGGTTTAGTCCTGGTTCAGACCTGGTTTAGTCCTGGTTTAGTCCTGGTTTAGTCCTGGTTTAGTCCTGGTTTAGTCCCGGTTTAGTCCTGGTTTAGTCCCGGTTTAGTCCTGGTTTAGACCTGGTTTAGTCTTGGTTCAGACCTGGTTCAGACCTGGTTCAGACCTGGTTCAGTCCTGGTTTAGTCCTGGTTTAGACCTGGTTTAGACCCGGTTTAGACCTGGTTCAGACCTGGTTTAGACCTGGTTCAGACCTGGTTTAGACCCGGTTTAGACCCGGTTCAGACCCGGTTTAGACCTG
Source organism: Periophthalmus modestus (assembly GCA_019594935.1). NCBI lineage: Eukaryota > Metazoa > Chordata > Actinopteri > Gobiiformes > Gobiidae > Periophthalmus > Periophthalmus modestus. The sequence goes on from JAIEZT010000026.1 coordinate 505,887, forward strand.
GTTTACTCTGTTTTACTCTGTTTTACTCTGAAAGCTGAGTCTTTCCTTGGTTCTGCTCGTGGTGAAGGTCTGAGCTCAGTCTTTACAGTTGGTCGTTTCCTGGTTCTGTGCAGAGTGACGGGGAAGATGGTGGGCACGGCGTCTCACGAGAGCGTCCAGGCTGGGACCAAACTGCTGGACGTCCCCCTCACTCCAGAAAACAACATGACTGCACTGTGAGTATTTGACTTTATCTGAAGAAGCTCCTGTGAGACTGTGTTGGGTTTAGTTTGACTTTATGAGAGTTACATAAACGAGGGGCAGAGTCTAAACCAGTTTTCTCTCTGGCTCTGTGCAGATTTATGGTCCTGCTAAGGTCAGTCTCTCCACAGACCTGCTCTGGTCATGACAATATGAATCTATAGAAGTGAATGAGGCTGAGACGCTGTGGAAGTTTTACTGGTGTAGTTTAAATGAAGATGTGGTGTGGACGTCTGTGGGTCTGCAGCTTCACAGGAGACAGTAGTGAGGGTGGAGGTGCAGGTCTGAGGTGGAGGTGCAGGTCTGAGGTGGAGGTGCGGGTCTGAGGGTGGAGGTGCGGGTCTGAGGTGGAGGTGCGGGTCTGAGGGTGGAGGTGCGGGTCTGAGGTGGAGGTGCGGGTCTGAGGTGGAGGTGCAGGTCTGAGGGTGGAGGTGCGGGTCTGAGGTGGAGGTGCGGGTCTGAGGTGGAGGTGCGGGTCTGAGGTGGAGGTGCGGGTCTGAGGTGGAGGTGAGGTGGAGGGGGGTCTGAGGGTGGAGGTGCGGGTCTGAGGTGGAGGTGCGGGTCTGAGGTGGAGGTGCAGGTCTGAGGGTGGAGGTGCAGGTCTGAGGTGGAGGTGCAGGTCTGAGGTGGAGGTGCGGGTCTGAGGTGGAGGTGCGGGTCCGAGGTGGAGATGTGGGTCTAATCTACAGCAAAAGACAAAAATTTAAATCTGTCACTGGACAAACTGCTGGAGGAGTGAAGATGTTTGGCTGCTCGTCCAAGACACGTCTTCAGTTCTTCTCAGGTTCTTCTTCAGTTCTTCTCAGATTCTTCCTCAGTTCTTCTCAGATTCTTCTTCAGTTCTTCTCAGATTCTTCCTCAGTTCTTCTCAGGTTCTTCTTCTGCTCAGGTTGCAGTGTCCAGCTGTGATCTGATCAGAAGTGAAGACTTTCGTGTCTTGGTCGAGCAGCCAAACATCTTCACTCCTCCAGCAGTTTTGTCCAGTGACAGATTTAAATTTAGTCTTTTGTCGATGGATGAGCTGCTCTAACCCGAGTCTGAGGTGTTGAAGATGAGGGAACAGCCCAGAGTCAGAGGAGCCTGATCTGGTGAAGAGCAGTTTTTGTTTTTTGATGAATTTTAGGACCAGTTTTACATTTATTAGTGAAAAATATGAAATGCATTTTATTTGGACAGAGCTTCCTGAGCTGTGCTTGTCATAAAAATGAGCAGAACAAAAAGAAGATGAGGGAAAAGTATTATTAAAAAACAAAGAGAAAAGTAACGGGCCCAGGACTGAACCTTGGGGGACTCCCTTTTTATGTCTGTGTTTGTATCTTTGTCTCTAGAATCATCATCAGCTCAAACTGAACCAGCCTTTGTATTTCTGAGTCGTCACGTTTTCCAAAACTCTGAAGATTCCTGGGGTTGGTTTTACTTTTCACCGAGTCAGTTTTAGATCAGAGGTTTTATTAAATACTGCAGAAAAATGTTAATCTCGTGCATTAAAATCTTCCGTCTGATACTTTGTGTTTTCCAAACGTGTGTAAAGTTTGTATTTCCTGGTTCTCCTCAGACTCGGGCTGAATAAAAGTCTCAAAGAGGCGTTTTCCTCCTGCGGGGGATTAATGACTAACACAGAACACGTGTCGAGCGCCGTGGTTTTATTGTTTTGAAAACGCTAAATTCGCCAAAAAAACGGATTAACATGTGTTTCAACTTACGCTGCGCCTCCCCCTCTGAGCCTCCCCCTCTGAGCCTCCCCCTCTGCAACTCCCCCTCTGCGCCTCCCCCTCTGAGCCTCCCCCTCTGAGCCTCCCCCTCTGCGCCTCCCCCCCCTGAGCCTCCCCCTCTGCACCTCCCCCTCTGAGCCTCCCCCTCTGCGCCTCCCCCTCTGCGCCTCCCCCTCTGAGCCTCCCCCTCTGCGCCTCCCCCTCTGCGCCTCCCCCTCTGCGCTCTCCCCTCTGAGCCTATCACAGCGTTTGTGATGTTCTGTGTCGTGTTTTGTGGAGACTCGTCGTGTGGGTGACGTAGTCGTGTGGGCGGGGCTTCGTACAGCCTCGTACTCTCTGGCCGTAAGGAGGCAAAGGTGGCTGGGAGAGATCGCTAGATTACTGAAAGATGCAGGGATGACTCTAAAACCTCAGACATGTTTTTGACGAGAGAATAATCTTCTAACAGTAGAAAACTCTAAAAATCCCTCGTCTTTAAAGTCACTAGAGACAGAATCACCTGCAGAAAGTCAAATCAATAAATCTCAAACATTTGTTAAAATCTTAAATCTGACGCTCGTCTCCTCAGCATCGACTGCGCCGGGATCCTGAAGCTGAGGAACTCGGACATCGAGCTGAGGAAAGGAGAGACGGACGTGGGGAGGAAGAACACCAGAGTGCGTTTGGTGTTTCGGACTCACCTCCCTCTAGCGCCCCCTGTGGGACCTCCAGGACGAGTGCTGGCTCTGCAGGTCGCCTCACTGCCCATAGAGTGCTGTAAGTTACAGAATATGTAAGAGCACTGTTCAGATCAGCTCCACCCGCGTGTGGAGGAGGGCGGAGGAGGGCGGAGGAGTGTGGAGGAGCGTGGAGGAGTGTGGAGGAGTGTGGAGGAGTGTGGAGGAGCGTGGAGGAGTGCGGAGGAGTGTGGAGGAGTGTGGAGGAGTGTGGAGGAGTGTGGAGGAGTGCGGAGGAGGGCGGGAGGAGCGGAGGAGGGCGGAGAGGAGGGCGGAGGAGGGCGGAGGAGTGCGGAGGAGTGTGGAGGAGGAGTGTGGAGGAGGAGTGTGGAGGGAGTATGGAGGAGGAGTGTGGAGGAGGAGTGCGGAGGAGTGCGGAGGAGGGCGGAGGAGGGCGGAGGAGTGGGGAGGAGGGCGGAGGAGGCGTGGAGGAGGAGGAGTGAGGAGGGCGGAGGAGTGTGGAGGAGTGCGGAGGAGTGCGGAGGAGTGGAAGAGTGTGGTGGAGGAGCGTGGAGGAGTGCGGAGGAGTGGAAGAGTGTGGAGGAGTGTGGAGGAGTGTGGAGGAGTGTGGAGGAGGAGTGTGGAGGTGTGGAGGAGTGTGGAGGTGTGGAGGAGTGTGTGAGGTGTGGAGGAGTGTGGAGGAGTGTGGAGGAGTGTGGAGGAGTGCGGAGGAGTGGAAGAGTGTGTGGAGGAGTGTGGAGGAGTGTGGAGGAGTGTGGAGGAGTGCGGAGGAGTGTGGAGGAGTGCGGAGGAGGGTGGAGGAGTGCGGAGGAGGGTGGAGGAGTGCGGAGGAGTGGAAGAGTGCGGAGGAGTGCGGAGGAGTGCGGAGGAGTGTGGAGGAGTGTGGAGGAGTGTGGAGGAGTGCGGAGGAGTGGGAGAGTGTGGAGGAGTGTAAGAGTGTGGAGGAGTGTGGAGGAGTGTGGAGGAGTGTGGAGGAGTGTGGAGGAGTGCGGAGGAGGGGGAGGAGGGTGGAGGAGTGGGGAGGAGTGGAGTGGAAGAGTGTGGAGGGTGTGTAAGAGTGAGTGAGAGGAGTGTGGAGGGGGAGTGGAAGAGTGGTGGAGGAGTGTAAGAGTGGGAGGAGTGTGGAGGAGGGCGGAGGAGGGCGGAGGAGTGTGGAGGAGGGCGGAGGAGGGGGGAGGAGTGTGGAGGAGTGCGGAGGAGGGCGGAGGAGGGCGGAGGAGGGCGGAGGAGGGCGGAGGAGGGCGGAGGAGTGTCTGTGTCCTGCTCTTTTAAAGGGTGTAGCAGGACACAGGCGTCTGGCCCAGTGGATCTTTAGTCGAACACGTCACATTTCAGTGGAATTTGAAGTATTTTTAAATCATGACTGAATCCTGCTGCACTAAACACTCTGTCGGACGTGCTAACATTGTGCTAATGTGTGCTCACATGTGCTAACATTGTGCTAACGTGTGCTAACATGTGCTAACATGTGCTAGCATGTGCTAACATTGTGCTAACATGTGCTAACATTGTGCTAACATGTGCTAACATTGTGCTAACATGTGCTAGCATGTGGTAACATGTGCTAACATTGTGCTAACATTGTGCCAACATGTGCTAGCATGTGCTAACATGTGCTAGCATGTGCTAACGTGTGCTAACATGTGGTAACATGTGCTAACATTGTGCTAACATGTGCTAGCATGTGGTAACATGTGCAAACATGTGCTAGCATGTGCTAATATGTGCTAACAGGCTGTTGTTAATGCTGCTGTACACTGTGCTAGCGTTAGCTTAGCATTAGCGTCGGTGGAATGTTCAGCTCAGACTAAACAGCTGTAAATTCTGTCTGGAGATAAAACTGTGACACTTGAGCCGCAGATCTGCCTCTGGACAATTTATCCTCCACCTGAGAAGAAACTCTGCGTTTTATTCACACCAACACCAACTTTATAAAGTTTATAAAGTTTATAACTCAGATTTATGGAGTTATGTATCAGAAAAAGTGAACTCGACTCAATATTTTCTCCTCAAACCTCGTCCTCCTCATGAGCTTCTCCTCGTTTCACTTGAGCTGAGCCGAGTCAGGAGCAAGAAACCACAAAAAGACGAAGCTCAGGCTGGAAATTTTCAACATCTCAAACTTAAACGAGAGTGGAGGCATTTTGAGTTTTCTGATCCAGATTTGATCTGATTTTATCAGAGACACAGACTCAGTTCAGTTAAAGTCGGTTCAGTTCCAGTGTTTTCTGTTTGTCTTTATCAGCGTCACAGAGGCAGCACTTCCCCCTCCCCAGACACTTCCTCCACTGGGACGAATGTTTTATTAAAGACGTTTAAATTAAAGCATTTTGTGACATTATTTACAGAATGTCAGATCATATTTACACATCCTCCTCTGATATTCATGAGCCTTTATTTGTCTCGGGGTAAAGTTCAGTGTCTCAGTTCAAAGTCTCATGAGGAGAAACGTCGGATAAACGATGTGTGAGATGTTTTCTGCTCCTCAGCTCAGCGCTCGGCTCAGGAGCTGCCGGCCGTCGAGTCCCTGAGCCTCACGTCGAGTTCGGCCGAAGGAGGAGAGACGAGTTACTGCTGAGCGGAAACAACTTCCTCCCCGTCTCCAGAGTCGTGTTCACGGAGCGAGGAACAGGTCACACTCATGTCTCTTTAACTCTTATTATTTAGGTTTTTATTCTGTTTTTTAAACTCTGACAATCCTGTAGAAAATGTAAAAAAACATTCTGCTGTGACGTGCTCTGTCCACAGGGGGCAGTACAGCTACATGACTCTTTACTGTCATGACATTTACGGTGACATCATCTCCTGTTGGACTCGTTTCTTTTCTGAAGTGGTTTTAGATGAATATTGTGATTTAAAAAGTGTAAAATAAAACAGAATGATCCACAGAGATGAGAACCATAGAGACTCAAGCTCATCAGGGTGATTTAAAGTCGCTGCTTAAAAACAGAAAAACAAAACTACTCGACTTTGTTTGCAGCTCTTTACTAAAACATTCCCAGCAAGAGGTAAGAGCGGAGTTTAGCCTCACGCTAATGCTAACAACAGCTAGCATTCTAACAGAGCACCTGCAGTAAAGAACAAAAAGAGCAGCTCGTTTAATCCTCGTCTGTCGTTTGTTCAGATGGAAAAAGTTCAGTGGGAAGAAGAAGCTCCAGTCGACAGAGAAAACAGCAGCGAGGTAACGACAAGAACCAACAAGACCGACGACAAGAACCGACGACAAGAACCAACGACTAGAACCAACGACAAGAACCAACGACTAGAACCAACGACAAGAACCAACGACTAGAACCAACGACTAGAACCAACGACAAGAACCAACGACAAGAACCAACGACTAGAACCAACGACAAGAACCAACGACTAGAACCAACGACAAGAACCAACGACTAGAACCAACGACTAAACCGACGACAAGAACCGACGACTAGAACCGACGACAAGAACCAACGACAGAACCGAACAAGACTAGAACCAACGACTAGAACAACGACTAGAAACGACGACTAGAACCACGACGAACGACGAACAACGACGACTAGAACCGACGACTAGAACCAACGACGACAAGAACCGACGACAAGAACCGACGACAGAAACCGACGACTAGAAACCGACGACTAGAACCGACGACTAGACCGACGACAAGAACCGACGACTAGAACCGACGACTAGAACCGACGACAAGAACCAACGACTAGAACCGACGACTAGAAACGACAAGAACGACGACAAGAACCGACGACTAGAACCGACGACAAGAAACGACAAGAACCAACGACTAGAACCAACGACAAGAACCGACGACTAGAAACCGACGACTAGAACGACGACTAGAACCGAGAACAAGAACGACGACCAAGAACCGAAGAACCAACGACTAGAACCGACGACAAGAACCGACGACAAGAACCGACGACTAACGACGACTAGAAACGACGACAAGAACGACGACTAGAACCAACGACTAGAACCAACGACTAGAACCAACGACAAGAACCGACGACAAGAACTAGAAGAAACGACAAGTAGAACCGACGAGACGAGACGAGAACCAGGACCTACGACCAGAAACCGACGACTAAACCACGATTAGAACCAGGACCTAAACCAGGAACCGACGACAAGGACGACGAAACCAGGACTAGAAACCGAGAACCGAACCAGGTCTAAACAGGTCTAAAGTCCACGGACTAGACCAGGACTAGACACGACAAGACTAAACCACGACAAGAACCAGGACGACAAACACACGGACGAAACCAGGACTAGACCAGGACTGAACCAGGACTGAAACCAGGACTAGACCCAGGACTAAACCAGGACTAAACAGGGACTAAACCAGGACTAAACCAGGACTAAACCAGGACTTACTTTGTATTTTACTTGTGATTTATGCCTTTAATCTAAAAGTATTTTTTATTTGTAAAAAGTCACTTTACACTCGTTTATTGTGTCTTTATATAACTCCACAGTTTTTTAGGACTTTATTTCTGCATAAACAGTGTTTGCATGAGCTCCCCCTGCAGGTGGAGTGTTGTCGGTGCAGTTTGGGTCAGATACACAGGGGGCGTGTCTCAGTTCAGCGGCTTCACCTTCGAAGGGCCCGACGGAGGTGCTCCTCTGTGGACCACGAAGGTGGTGCTGAAATGGGAGTGGCCTCCTCCACGGAGCGAACGCCGATGTCCGTGTGATTACGCTTTTTATTCAGGTTTTAAGTTTCCTGTAGCTCTGCTGTAGGTGAACCAGCACTTACATGTAAAAGTGTTCTGTAGCAGCCGCAGACTTTCTCCTGTAGAAGTGATGCATGATGGGAAACAGACGTGTGTGACGTCCATGGAAACACAGGGTGAAGCGGGACAGAAGTGACAGACGTGTCCTTCAAGTGCAGCCGACGAACTGAGACACGCCCATAGAGTTTTGCCACGCCCCCTTTTCAGTCGACCAATCGATGGGCAGCACACGTCCTTAGACCAACAACGATTGGTCCAGTTTAGTCCTGAGGTGAGTCCTGGTCTCCTGTTATTTCAGCGTTTAGTCTGGGTTATTTCTGCAGGTCCTGAGTCCTCGGTGTCCTAAGTGTGTGTCCTAAACCTGCAGGTCCTAAGTGAGAGCGTCCTAAGCGTGTATCATCGAGGCGTCCTAAGCCTGTATCGAGTTCGTCTCCTAAACCTGTATCTAACTCTCTTTGACCCAGTGCCTGCTGTGTGTACGAGTCCCCGCCTACAGCGACCTCTCGGTGAATCGGCCGGTCTCTGTCAGTTTGTACGTCTCCAACGGGAAGAGGAAGAGGAGCGCGCACTCACTCCTTCAAATATCTGCCCAGTAAGAAAAACAGATCGTACACAACATCAGACATGTTCTCCCTCCTCTTCATCACAAGACACGAGAGAAACCAGAGAGAAAACCAGAGAAAAGAGAGAAACCAGAGAAACCAGAGAAACGAGAGAACGAGAGAAAGGAGAGAAACGACTCCAGACACAGTGGAGTCTGACTCTGGGTTAAAGCTGCAGGTCATGTCTCCACAGTTTGACTTTAAAAGTGTTTTACTGCTAAAAATACTTTAAAATACACTGATTCTTACAGGAGACTCTCCACAGATCTGGACATAGTCTCTATGGAGATAAACTTAATGAAATACTCTGGAACATTGTCAGCAAAGTAATAAAATCTCCATGGCGACAACTGGTGAAGAGAACCTCCAGAAAAAACCTTTTTAACCTCAGTGAAAGTGAAATTCAGAACAAATGTGGCACGTTCAGCCGTGTTCTAAAGCTCTTCCCTCGTCTAAAACACCTGGACTTGTGTTTTGTTTCATTCACACATGTTTAAGTAACACTCAAAACGCTCTGTACCACCTTGTGATGTCATCAAGTGGTAGTTTTAACATGAACAGCTCCTTTTACCTTTAGTTCAGTCGAGATAAGTGGCAGCTCCAGCTCTGAAATGATCCAGATGATTCTAGAAATAAAGTTGTGTGGAGTTTAAAAACACAGTGGAGCACTTCCTGTATCACCACATGATGACATCACAAGGTGAACCTGAGCAAAACCACTGAACTTTAGTCCAGCGTTTCTGTTCTTTTTGTGAAATTGTGACTCTTTCTGTCTTCAGTCATGTTCAAAGAATCGGAGCCGCTCTTACCTCGTCCTTCGACTCTTCCTCTCGACTCTCTCCACCCACCTCCCATCGAGCACCACCAGGGGGCGCTCCCCTCAAACGAAGAGCGCTCCTTGGGCTTCCACTTACCCCTGTACCCCTACTCCCCTCCGTGCGCCTCCATGCTGTACCCGGACGACTCCTCCTCCTTCTCCTCCTCCTCTAAACCGAGAGGCCGTCCCCGTGGAGGACTCCAGGGGGGTTCTCTCTCCGAGCGTCAGCCCAGCTTCGAGAACCTGGAGCTGGGCTTCACCGAGCTCCTCCCTCCCTTCTACCCCCGCGGCCCCCAGCCCCCGTCCCCTTCGCCGTGGCTGGACTCTCCGTATTTATCCTCCTCCCCCCTCTCCGTCGCACTCCTCCTCCCTCAGCCCGTCCCGGCGGGGAGCCCCATCTCCACCTCCCCCCCTGCCCCCCCTGCCCTCCTCCCCTTACCCACAATTCCACTCGGTTTACCCGCAGGAGGTGTGTCCGTCGCCCCCGCCGCTGCTGTCCCACATCGGCCGGGCACTACCAGGACATGTGCCCGGTGCCGTACTCGCAGTTCGACGGGTGGGAGGTGCAGGGGAGGCACGGAGGAGACAAAGAGGGAAAGGCTCTAGAGTGCCCCCTAGAGTTCAGCAGCTCAGCCAGCATGCAGCACATCACGTTGAAGAAGGTGAGTCCGGCGAGTAGAGCTCCTGAAGTCTTCTGAGTGAGGCTGGACTTACTTTTTATAGTAGAAAGATCAACCTCCAGATCAGAGCAGCGTCACAGTCAAATAATTCAGTTTTTTATTTTAGACACAGACAGAGGGACACAGGGTTTATACAGGCGGCCAAAAAGTCACTGACACTTTTAAATCTTCAGTAGCTCCTTTAATTCTTAAGTTAAACTCACCAAATTTTGGCAGTAGATAAACTGAACCTTCACAGATTTTAACAGTATAAACGGTTATAACTGTTCACTTACACTTGAACTTATCACGACTTAAACTAGAGGAAGTAAGAATGACCTAATGGCTCGTATTTGATCCTGATGTTATGTTTGAAGTGGTTTATTGTCTGAGGTTTATTCACAAACATATACACATGTACATGTACACATACACATGTACACATACACATGTACACATACACATGTACACATGTACACATACACATGTACACATACACATGTACACATACACATACACATTACACATGTACACATGTACACATACACATGTACACATACACATGTACACATACACATGTACACATACACATATACACATACACATGTACACACATACACATGTACACATACACATGTACACATGTACACATACACATGTACACATAACATACACATGTACACACATGTACACATACACATGTACACATACACATACACACACACATACACACATGTACACATACACATGTACACATACACATGTACACATACACATGTACACATACACATGTACACATGTACACATGTACACATACACATGTACACATACACATACACATGTACACATACACATGTACACATGTACACATACACATGTACACATACACATACAATACACATGTACACTACACATACACATGCACATACACATGTACACATACACATGTACACATACACATGTACACATACACACATGTACACATACACATGTACACATACACATACACAGTACACATACACATGTACATGTACACATGCACATGTACACTGTACACATACACATATACACATACACATGTACACATACACATGTACACATACACATACACATGTACACATACACATGTACACATACACATATACACACATACACATGTACACATACACATGTACACATACACATGTACATACACACATACACATGTACACATACACATGTACACATACAGGTACATACACATGTACACATACACATACACATACACACATACACATGTACATACACATGTACACATACACATATACACATACACATGTACACATACACATATACACATGTACACATACACACACACATATACACATACACATGTACACATACACATGTACACATACACATGTACACATACACATATACACATACACATGTACACATACACATATACACATACACACATACACATATACACATACACATGTACACATACACATGTACACATACACATGTACACATACACATGTACACATGTACACATACACATGTACACATACACATGTACACATACACATGTACACATACACATGTACACACATACACATGTACACATGTACATATACACGTACACATATACACACATACACATACACACATACACACATACACATGTACACATACACATACACACATACACATGTACACACACATGTACACATACACATGTACACATACACATGTACACATACACATGTACACATGTACACATACACATGTACACATACACATGTACACATACACATGTACACATACACATGTACACATGTACACATGTACACATGTACACATACACATGTACACATACACATGTACACATGTACACATACACATGTACACATACACATGTACACATGTACACATACACACATACACATGTACACATGTACACATGTACACATACACATGTACACATATGTACACATGTACACATGTACACATGTACACATACACATGTACACATGTACACATGTACACATACACATGTACACATACACATGTACACATACACATGTACACATACACATGTACACATACACATATACACATACACATATACACATACACATGTACACATACACATGTACACATACACATGTACACATACACATGTACACATACACATATACACGTACACATATACACATACACATGTACACATACACATATACACATACACATGTACACATACACATATACACATACACATGTACACATACACATATACACATACACATGTACACATGTACAACACACACACACATACACATGTACACATGTACACATACACACATACACACATACACACATACACATGTACACATGTACACATACACATGCACATACACATGTACACATACACATGTACACATACACATGTACACATACACATATGCACATACACATGTACACATACACATATACACATACACATGTACACATACACATGTACACATACACATGTACACATACACATATACACATGTACACATACACATGTACACATACACATGTACACATACACACACACATATACACATACACATGTACACATACACATGTACACATACACATGTACACATACACATGTACACATACACATATACACATGGTACACATACACACACACACACATACACATGTACACATACACATGTACACATGTACATGTTACACATACACATGTACACATACACATGTACACATACACATGTACACATGTACACATACACACATACACATGTACATGTACACACACATGTACACATGTACACATGTACACATACACATGTACACATACACATATACACACATACACATGTACACATGTACACATGTACACATACATGTACACATACACATACACATACACACATGTACACATAACACATGTACACATACACATGTACACATACACACATACACATGTACACATACACATGTACACATACACATGTACATGTACACATGTACACATACACATGTACACATACACATGTACACATGTACACATGTACACATACACATGTACACATGTACACATGTACACATACCACATGTACACATGTACACACATACACATGTACACATACACATGTACACATACACATGTACACATGTACACACGTACACATGTACACATGTACACATGTACACACACATGCACACATACATGTACACATACACATGTACACATACACATATACACATGTACACATACACATGTACACATACACATGTACACATGTACACATACACATGTACACATACACATGTACACATACATGTACACATACACATGTACACATACACATGTACACATACACATACACATATACACATACACATGTACACATACACATGTACACATACACATGTACACATGTACACATACACATGTACACATACACATGTACACATACACACATACACATGTACACATACACATATACACATACACATGTACACATACACACACACACATACACATGTACACATACACATGTACACATACACACATACACATACACATGTACACATACACATGTACACACATACACATGTACACATACACATGTACACATACACATATACACATGTACACATACACATGTACACATACACATGTACACATACACATGTACACATGTACACATACACATGTACACATACACATGTACACATACACATGTACACATGTACACATGTACACACGTACACATGTACACATGTACACATGTACACATACACATGTACACATACACATGTACACATACACATATACATGTACACATACACATGTACACATACACATGTACATGTACACATGTACACATGTACACATGTACACACATACACATGTACACATACACATGTACACATCACACACATCACACACACACATGTACATGTACACATACACATGTACACATACATTATACACATGTACACATACACATGTACACATACACATGTACACATACACATGTACACATACACATATACACATGTACACATACACATGTACACATACACATATACACATGTACACATACACATGTACACATACACATGTACACATACACATGTACACATACACATGTTTTCAGGAGGATCTCACTGTCTCACACTGACTCTCTCGTTTCAGTGACGGAGCTGATCGGGGAGGATTTACACTCGTTTCATTCAAACCTGGACCAGCAAAACTGAACTGAAACCTCCACGTGAACGACGAGGACGTGGATTTAAAATGGGCTAAAAATGTTTGGACTTTAAAAAAACACCTGGAACAGTGTTTTTAAAATATTTTGAACACATTTGGAAGATAAATTATACAAAAGTTTTTGGTCTTGTCCTGTTTTTTCATGTTTTAGACGTTTAAAGTTCAGGCTGAGCAGACACACACACACACACACACACACACACACACACACACACACACACACACACACACACACACACACACACACACACACACACATACACACACAGACACACACACACACACACACACACACACACACACACAGACACACACACACACACACACACACACACACACAGACACACACACACAGACACACACACACACACACAGACACACACACACACACACACACACACACACACACACACACACACAGACACACACACACACACACACACACACACACACACACACACACACACACACACACACACACACACACACACACACACACACACACACACACACAGACACACACACACACACACACAGACACACACACACACTCACACCCACACACACACACACACACACACACACACACACACAGACAGTTAAAGCTGCACTGTGTAACTTTCCTGTTTGTCTCCATGTTGATGTTTTTACTTTGTGCAGATCAGGGTCTGTGAGCCGCGGCTCTTGAGCCACATGTGGCTCTTTCATCCTTAAACTGTGACTTTGGAAAATCATGTATTTATTATTATATATTATTTTTTGTATTTAATAATAAAAAATACTTATAACTAATAAAATAAGAAATTAAATAAATAAAAAAATAAAAAATACTTAAATAGTAAAATAAAATATATATAATGAATTCAATAATACTTAAATAATAAAATTAAAAAAAATACTTATAAGTAATAAAATAATACATAAAATTAATACAATTTAAAAATAAATGAAAAAATAAAATGCAATTAAAAAAAATATTTTCCCAGGCCATGCTTTGCCATTAGTTAGATTAATAGTTAGATTAAATACTTAATTTATTAAGTATTTAATTGAAGTGTATTTTATGTGTGTTATTTCTATTATTTTTTTGGTCAAAATAAGCATGACACTGAAGCCGTCAAAACACAGACTTTCCCCGACACCAACATGAACATGAAGAAATGTGCAAGAACAGAGCAGAATTTCATGAAATGAAAAGAATAAAAACAGAATATAACACACACATTATAAACAGAATATAACACACATTATAAACAGAATATAACACACATTATAAACAGAATATAACACACATTATAAACAGAATATAACACACATTATAAACAGAATATAACACACATTATAAACAGAGTACTGTATAACACACATTACACAGACATGTCTCTAATGTGTTTGTCCTTCACACAGGTTCAGTCTGATCTGGTTTCATTAAGTTCATCTGTGTCTGTGGGAGTTTGTTTCCTGATGATCTAACGGCAACAGATAAAGTGTGAACAGGACTGGCCCCAGTACTGACCCCTGTGGTACCCCTCAGGCTCAGAGCAGGAGCTCGGATTTATATTAACAAACTGGGACCTTCAGATAAGTAGGATCTAAACCAGCTGAGGGCACCAGCTCTGAGGCCCAACAGAACCAGGACTGACCTGCTCTGAGGTCCAGGAGGTCTGGAGCAGGAGGTCTGAGGCAGGAGGTCTGGAGCAGGAGGTCTGGAGCAGGAGGTCTGGAGCAGGAGGTCTGAGGCAGGAGGTCTGAGAGCACATGACTTGTCCCTAAATATTGACTCTATTATTTATTTGGATTTTTAAATACATTTTTCAGATATTGTTCTTTTCTTTATAGTTTTATTCTTTAAGGAGAAAAGGTAATTAGAAAAGTGTCTGATAATCTGGGTTTTAGGGACATGTTGGTCACTCTCAGGTCCAGGATGTGGCTCGTGTCTTGTGGCTGAGTTGGTTTATTCACCTTCTGGGTAAAACTGCTGCCATCTAGTGGTGAACTGGAGGCATTACCAAGACAGTCACTGCTATTGTCAAAGTGTTTGGGAAATGACTGTAATAGTTGGAGATTTTAACAAACTGACACTAGACCCGACATAAAAAGAACTCAGTCAAACTCTGGACTCTGTGTGACGTCTTGTTTCGATGTATAATCTCTGGTTTTCATGTATAATCTCTGGTTTTCATGTATAATCTCTGGTTTTCATGTACATCTTCTTGTTTTTTTGGTCGGCCACAGTTTAAAGCTCCAGAGTGAACAGTGAAGAGGAGAAACCTGCGTCTGACAGGTTTATGGTGGACGTTTATGCTGCTGCTGTTTCCTTTTAAGGTGGTTTTTGGTGTTTGGACGGAGAGTCTGAGGAGGCCCTATAGTCGTCACGGGACTTTCGGCTCTTTTGGATCTGCTCATGTCAAAGATCCACAAACTCATACGAGAAAGAGAAAAACCCGAGGCTCAGACGAGTTTAAATGGTTCAGACAGAGAGACGAGGGTTTTTACTCGTGGAAGGATGAGAATCTAAAGAAAACATCTCACTACAATGATAAAAAGTTCTTCAGATACCAGATGTTTTTTGTGATTTCTCTGCGTCTGTGTTTTTCTCGTGTTTGTTCAGAGTTAATCTGAAAAATACAGACAAATTAGAAAAAGATAAGATCCAGTTCCCACGGTTCATGTTAAATGTTTAAAAGAGCCGATTCTTTCACCGACTAGAGTCTCGGTGATGTTCCAGCAGCACAGTCCTGGTGTAAAAGTTGTAAAGGTTTTTTAATAGTTTCTGAAGCTGTAATTCAGCTCTGACCAAAACTTTCCACATGGAGCAATAAAAAAGAACAGTTCACGTGAGGTAAAGACTGAGGGGAACTTTGTGGTGGAGTCAGATTTACTCTGTTTGTGCTTTTATGAGGAGATGATTAACCATATCACTCTGGGGGAGCTCTTCATGTATGTCTATGGTGGAATGTTCAGCGGTTACCATGGAGACAGAGAGCACACATCAGTAAAGATCGTCTGAAAACTCAAGAAAAAACACAAAAGTGATTTAAAGAGCGTGTTTTCAGAGCGTCCTGTTTAAGTTTGATTTTACACTAAAAGGTGAAAAACTGTTGGCTAATGCTAATGCTAATGCTAATGCTAATGCTAATGCTAATGCTATGCTAATGCTAATGCTGTGTCTGTGATGTTATTTAAGAGGGACTTGTTTAACAGCACAGATCAGCTCACCTGTTGGAGTTCAGCTCTTTCTGGTCTTAAAACAAAACTCAGTGTTTCAGACAGAGCAGTGCCTCAAGTTAGCATCACACCCGCAGGAAATCTTAATGACACGAGCTGCACAGTGTCAGTATTTGTCCTTGTGTCTGAGTCAGATTCTAGCCGTGTAAATGTGATGAGCCACGTTTAAAATCAGAGTCGAGTCGTACGAAGCTCCGCCTCCTCCTGCCTCACAGCATCGGCCGCTGTGATTGGCCAGAACCTGCAGGAGGACGGACTTCACCCGGAGAAGTATCACCTGTGAGAGTTACAGTCAGATCTGTGGAGAGGCGAGCCCAGAGTCTGTTAGAAGACGTGTTTCTCCAGATATTTTTATAAGAATAAAAATGTATAACTTTAATATTCACAAAATGCATCGATTTGATTCGATTTTCCAGGATGTAATAATCTGTTTATTAAACTCAGAGAAACACATCGTCATAAAGTTTTGAACGAGTCTGAATCACAAAAGTTTATCAGGTGAATTTAAAATCTCTGAAAAGTCATCTGTGTCAGAAGAAACTGTGTAAATGTTTGTGGGACAGACTCAGTGTCTCGTGTGGGACTTTAATAAAGAGACAAACATTTATGATCTGCTCCTGTTTTTATCTTTTAAATCGACCTGAGCTGGAGGTTTGTTTTTGTTTGTATTTTCTGTTTGATCATCTCCACAGACACGAGCTCCACATCAGAAAAGAGACACGTGCTCCTCGTTTTGTCCTTCTGTCCTTTTGTTTTATCAGATTCTGTTTATGTGACCAAACCCACAGGAGAAATACAGAGTTTGAGCCACTAGAGGGCGCCACAAACTCTCCAAACAGCAGAGATGATTGACACTGCTACTACTACTACTACTACTACTACTACTACTACTACTACTACTACTACTACTACTACTACTACTACTACTACTACTACTACTACAACTACTCCTACTACTACTATACTACTACTACTACTACTACAACTACTACTACTACTACTACTACTACTACTACTACAACTACTACTACTACTACTACTAGGAGGACTACTACTACTACTACAGAACTACTACTACTAAACTACTACACTACTGACTGCTACTACTACTACTACTACTACTACAACTACTACTACTACTACTACTACTACTACTACTACTACTACTACTACTACTACTACTACTACTCTCTCTCTCACTCCCTCTTCTCTTTTCACTTTGAGAGGAGGATCTTAAACTCGACTTCGGAGGAGGATCAGAGGAGGAGGAGGAGCTGAGGAGGAGGAGGAGGAGAGGAGAGGAAGACGAGGAGGAGGAGGAGGAGAGAGAGGAGGAAGGAGGAGAGGAGGAGGAGGAGGAGAGGAGAGGAGGAGGAGGAGGAGGAGGAGAGAGGGAGGAGGAGGAGAGGAGGAGAGAAAAGAGGAGAGAGGGAGAGAGAGAGGAGGAGGAGGAGAGAGAGGAGGAGGAGGAGGAGAGAGAGAGAGGAGGAGGAGGAGAGGAGGAGGAGGAGAGGAGGAGAGAGAGGAGAGAGTGTGCTCTTTGGTGCTGATGGACAGAACTCACAGATGTATAAATAGAGCAGCAGATGTCGATGTATTTGCCGTTTACATTTCACCATAACACTCTCCACTCCTCCCTCCTCCTCCTCTTTTTCCTCTCCGTCCCTCCCCCCAAACAAACTCTTTCTCTCTCTCTTTCACTCCTTCTTCTCTTTTCACTTTGAGACCTTTGACTCGATCTTAAACTCGACTTCGACACTAAACATCAGACGTGAGGCTCCACACTGAGCTGAGGGAAAACTTTGAATGAAGAGAGAGAAAGAGAGAGGGAGAAAGACGAGAGGAAAGAGATGAGATAGAGAGAGAGAGAGAGAAGAGGGGATGAGAGAGGAGGAGGTGAGAGACAAAGGGGAGGAATAGTGGGAGAGGAAGGAGGTAAAAGAATGGAGAGCAAGAGAGGAAAGAGGAGAGAAAGAGGAGGAACAGAGGGAAGACAGAGAGAGAGGGAGGAAAGAAGGAGGGTAAAGAATGTGGAGAGAGAGAAGACAGAGAGGAGGAGAAGAGAGAAAGGAGAGAGTTTTAGTTTGGATGAGTCTGTGATTTTGGACTTTCACCAACACAAACTCTGAGGAAATCCACAGAACAGAACAGACAGCAAACACGAAGATCACGAAGACGACGAGAAGACGAGATAAAAACGACATAAAAACGACATAAAACGACACAGGTTCCACACGTGTTTTATTTAGACACATATTCTGATGCACAGATTGTGATTTGCAAGAACAAAGTGTAAAAGTTTAGATAAAAGTGTCGTTGAGCCACATCAAACATCTGCACCAGCTTCATTTAAAGATCCACCGTGAAACTTCTCCACGTCACAGCCTGAAATGTCCCACAGTGAGACATTAAACTGATCTGTCTCCATGGAGACGAGCGACGTCACTGTGGTCACATGATCAGGTTTTTAGACGATTCACGTTTAATGCCCCAGTGAGGGACATTTCAGGCACATCTCCATGAGACAAGCTCCACCTGAAAAGTTACATAGTGCATCTTTTATGACATTTGACCTTTTAAACAGTTTTTACATCGTTTTTTTGCAGAGTTCTAGCAGTTTCCAAATGTCAACAGAATTAAACCTAAAACTAAAACAACAGCAGAAAAAATGAAAATCTGAGATTAAAAAATCCAAAATCTGAACAAAAAACTCTTGTGGAAGTTTGTTACATTGAATAAAATCATCTCTGTTCCACATGGTGCAAAAGCAAAAAGCAAAAAGCAAAAAGCAAAAAGCAAAAAGCAAAAAGCAAAAAGCAAAAAACAAGCTACAAACTGGTAAAATTCTTCAAGTTTTAAAATAATTAAAATTTAAAAATAAATCCGACGCATCATTAAAATTTTACCTCCGCCTTTGTGGCAAAAAGACACAGTAACAAAGAGCTTCAACGAGAGAGACCAGAGCGAGGATCTGAACGCCACGGCCACGCCCACGGCCAGGGCCACAGCCACGGCCCACGGCCATGGCCACGGCCACGGCCACGGCCAGGGCCACGCCCACGGCCATGGCCAGGGCCACGCCCACGGCCAGGGTGAAGAGCGAGGGCGTGGCCACGCGGCAAGGGCGTGCCACAGTGACTGATGGCCACAAGACCCTGGCGAGTGATGGTAAAGAACATGTTGTGAGGGATTATTTAAACATGTGACTGAGGAGCTGGAGCTTTTTCCTTTGAATAATATTTAGACTTTTATCTGACGCCACTTTCACCAAACTCCTGTGACAGATCTTAAACATTTTATGTCATAAACTCCTCCCTCTGCAGTGACTTTTTCTCTTGTTCCACTCACAAAATGTCCGACACCAGAGCCTCGCTCGGTCCTCACTCACAACACTGATCAAGAACATGTCAAAACGCAACAAAATACAAAAAACAAGCCGCCATTTTGATCCTTCATCGTGGACGATGGTCCCACAGGTACAGATTTATGTGGGACACGAGCGCTGGGTGAGAGCTTCAGACTGGACTGAGTGGGTCTGGGTGTGGGGCTGGGTGTGGGTGTGGGTCTGGTTGTGGGGCTGGGGTGTGAGCTTGGGGCTGGGTGTGGGTGTGGGGCTGGGTGTGGCTGGGTGTGGGGCTGGGTGTGGGGCTGGGCTGGGTGTGGGGCTGGGTGTGGGCTGGGTGTGGGGCTGGGTGTGGTGTGGGGCTGGGTGTGGGGCTGGGTGTGGGTGTGGGGCTGGGTGTGGGGCTGGGTGTGGGTGTGGGGCTGGGTGTGGGGCTGGGTGTGGGGCTGGGGTGTGGTGTGGGGCTGGGTGTGGGGCTGGGTGTGGGTCTGGGTGTGGGTCTGGGTGTGGGTCACTTACTGGAGCCTTTGTTTTTCAGCCAAATAAGATTAAGATTTGTTCCTGTAATAATTTAACAGGAAATGTCCCACATTTCACTGGGTCTGTGTGACTCCAGCTGCTGAGAGACGCTGAGCTGCTCAACTCAGTTCTGTTCTGTTCTGTTCTGTTCTGCTCAGTCTGGCCGTGGCTGCTGCTCTGCTGTATTTTCACTCGTTTATAAACATTTTTTTTATTCATATTTTTATTTCTAAGACGATGGTTTGTTGGTGTGATGTTCCCTGAGATACGATGGAACTGAATCTATGAACTGAACAAAACTGATCCATTTTTACTTTTTACTACGGCCAGATTATTGGAATTGTTTAGGAACCTAAAGTTAAAATACTGACACACTGAAAAGTATAAAAGTATTTGAAACTCCCACATGTGACGTGAATGAAGAAAAACGAGAGTAAACCCACGACCAGGGGAAGGTTTGGACTCATCCAACAGTTTATTTTTTTTTCTACTTTCTACATTTTATAAAACAGAAACACGAGAGATCCGTGGAAATATGTGGTAAAGACAAAGTTCTACTAAAACTCCAAATGTTTCACTTTTGTCTTTGCTACATAATCCATGTATGTGACATTTTCTGTGTTTGTAAAATGTACAAAGTAGAAAAAAAAAAGAGTTCAGGGCCTCACCGCTGCGTAAAACATAAAGTTCTTGTTTTTAGTCGTATTTAACTCCTGATCTGTCTCCTTCAGCCTCAGTCCAGCGTCTGAAACACTCACCCAGCGCAGCACGTTTCTGTTTTAGGAGCTGACGAAAACCAGACGAGTCGAGTAAATCAGATCAGCCAAGTACAGGACGAAGTTGAGTCCCGTGAGCACCGCCACCGCCATCCGCTTGTCCCAGCTGCACAGCCCGGGGTGGGACCCGCAGCCGCTCGGACGATCCTTCTCTCCGCCGTGTTTGGGGTCGAAGTTGAAGATCGGCCACACGATCGTCGCGGAGATGTACAAGAGAACAGCTAGCATAGCGTAGCC